>BPLR01000818.1:0-62356 GCA_021605095.1 Caerostris extrusa | reverse complement strand
GGGATGAATGTTTCTTCAGAAACCAAAAAGGGCACTAAAGCGCCAAAAGCGCGTCCGGGAACTTTTCCTTTGATATCCATCGATTTTGCGAAGTTTTGGCAAGTAGCGTATCGGGGGAGGGTGATTTAATTACAGGCGAAGCGGATCGTTAGCGAAGCGGGGCAATTTATGCGGGGCCATAAGCGGAACATGAAATTAATTAATAATTAAAGATCGCCGAAAGAGTGTTTTGGAGTATCTCATAATGTTTATATAGTGAGGCTTTTATGACGTCATAAAAAGAGCTGAAAAGATGATAAACAAGCAGGGCATTTGCCGATTCGCCCCAACAACACCGCATCGCCAATGTTATCGGAAGAAGTGCTCTCGCTTAATAGTCTTCGATGCTGATGAGGTTTTTTGTTCGTGCGGCTTTCTTTGCAACAATCTGAGACATAAAACGCTTATAAGAGAGAGAATTGGTATTTAGACAGCGGTACTTTTGCAAGAGTTAAACTTTTTTGTGGGAATACCACTTTAAACTTTGATAGACCTTTGTGTGGTTTCCCTTAATAACTATAATAGGTTTTGATGAGGCTTGTTACTGAATATTTGCTTACAGATTACGTTTAAAAATGAACGTAATACTGCTATAGTTTAACGATTATTACTTATGTGATTCAGTTTTAAAAATGGATTTGACAGTGTTAAAAAAGAGACTTAAAATCGAAATGCTTTCGTAGGCATGGAATTTGTGGTATTATAACTTTAAAATAACAAACAATTTTTTTTTTTTTATCTATCTTCATTTCATTATTAAATAATTATTTAGTCATGTTTTTTTCTCATAACAAAGATTTTTATTCCTATAACACTGATTATATACTATTGTATTTAAAAATGTAAGGTATCATAATATATTTTTCAGTACCCTAACAAGAAATTAATATTATATTTTTCTTTTTTTTTTTTTAATAATTAAAGTCCCTTCATTTTTTTTTAAATGAAAAATATTTAAAAATTACTTAAATTATCAAAAGATTTCAGATAATTATGATATAATAAAAAATGTGTCAATGTCAACTGTTTCAAGGAATAACTGCAATTGAATTTTTTTAATAATCTGATTAACATCATTAAAAAATCAATACATTTTAACGTTAGCCTCGCTTATGTGAAATAAATTTAACAAATAAATGAACAGTTAATAAAACTGTAGAATATTTTCCTTAAAAATATCATATTAAATATATCATATATTATCGTCAAAATACACTCATACCCTCAAGTTAAGGATAATGAAGTTCAGGCAAAGAAAGAGACAGAAGCAAAACAAATTTGACTTATTTGTAAAGTCTATTTATTAAACAAAAGGTAAAAGAGCAAAAAGATGCTATATGTTTGACATAATTAATAAAAATTGCGATTTTTACTCCCTGGAGCAAATTTCAAAAAAAGAACCTGTTACAAAAACAGTATAACATGGTTAGTATGATGGTTAATATGGAGTATGTCTCCCGGACGATGCAATACAGGCCTTACAACGCCTAGGCATGCTGGTATCAAATTATCAATCTGATCTTGGGGAATATTACACCACTCATCAAGCAATGCCCTCCGAAGTTCCGGTTGACAGGTGGGAAGGGGTTGACGGGCTGCAATTCGTCGGCCAAGCATATCTCACACATGCTCTGTTGGATTCAAGTCCGGTGAGTATGCTGGCCAATCCATACGGGTGATACCCTCAATTGAAGGCATTCGTCTAAAATGTTTGCACGGTGAGGACGGGTGTTGTCATCCATAAACAGAAATTCAGCACCCATGGCGCCCGAAACAAACGTACCAGAATGACATCCCGATAGATGTGGCCTGTCATCGTTACACTCTGAACATGCAGGTCGTTCTGGAACCAAGAATAATTCCTCCCCCAAACGAGTGCATCCTGCCACCGTAACGGTGTCGTTCAATGGTGTACTCTTGGTGGTAACGGGCACCTGGCGCTCTCCATATGAAAAAGTCCGGCGAGAATCAGACTGCAAACTAAACCTGAACTCGTCAGGAAAACATCACGCAGACCACTGTTGCGGTGTCCGCAGTAAAGCGCTCTCTACTACAGGTTAATCGCGAGCGACAGTGAGGTTGCGGTAAGTGGAACAGATCTCGACACGGGCCTACGAGCATATGAACCAATGTGGCATTACTCATGAAATTTACAGCTTATTTTGGATCTGCATTATTACAGCGAAGTGTTATTCAGTATATATTTTCCTACAGATGACTAATATGACATTTTTGAAAAAACTCCATGAGAGAGGGCTCATTTGTTTCTATGGAAAAGATTGTACCTGTTCTTGGGAAGAGGAAGAAGTAAGGTGTACATGTTTTTCATGTTTTTGTGGAGCCTCAATGCAGAGCACTAAACCTAAAGGTGCCTCCACCAGCAACTCAAGACAGAAACATGTGCATATTTTGTGTTGCTATCTTTCTCTTGGACCACATATCATTATGTCTTCTGGGACATCTCAATTGTCAAACCTGGAGATGACACTCTGGGCGATTCCAAGTTCCTCAGATACTTCAGCTGGTACGTCCACATTCCAGTCATAATCCAAATAATTCTACCACTGTAAAAAATCATCAAATGCTTCCTTTGTGCCATAACTATGCGGTTATCGCACTGGAGCGCTTTGTGCGCTTATGAACAATTTTATTTTGCCACCATTCCTTCTATACCCTCTCTTACACTCTCGCGTCATTGATGTACTATCATACGCATCTGGTGGTTTCCTGTATTTGCATATTATTCTTCTTCAAGATGTGTGATAATTCTACAGGTGAGAATTTTTTATTTTAGAGTTCAATTTCTCTGTGTGATTCTGGAATTATCCTTAATTTATGGACATGAGTAAATGTGTATATTAAATTGGTTTTTTTCAAATTTGAATGAAGAAGATATCGATTACAGGGAGTTGCCAAATCATTTTCTTACCCGGTTAAGGAATGGATATTGTGCGAATATAAATAGGTTATTACATATTAAAGTTTTTGGGTTGCACTAACGCTTTACATTATTCAAAATAATAATATTATTATTAATATTAATAAAAGGGATCTTTTCGAATTCAGAAAATTTAGCTTTTATTCCCCAATGCCTTATACGACTGTTTTCTACCGAAGAATAATTAAAACTGCTGTGTCTTGTAGTTTTCTTCTTCATTGGTGCAAAATCCCATAGCGGACCAAGGCCGGCAGATTTCGAAACATGAGATGTTTTCTTTTCACGGAGTAAGGTTGTCAGCTCTATGCTCAACGCTCTACAGTCATATTAGATCTGGAGTTATGGTTTAAAGGGGATTCAGAGCTACTAAAACCTTGGCACTGCCGGGACACGAACCTCGAAACCCTGGGCCACACGAGTGCCAGAGTTTGTAGTTAAATAAGCATTGAATATCAGTTATTAATTAAGCAGTTAAAAAATTAAAAATAAAAAAATTATAAGGTTACGTGCATTTCTTGATCTTAATCATGACAATTGATAAAACTAACTAATAACTATAAAAAGTATGTGTACTCTTAGTACGTCATTGAATTCATTTTATGGGATTAATTACTAAAATCAAATGGAACACAGTATGAAATCAAAGCAATCTTTTTTATCATGTTATTATAAAAAGAGAAAGAATGATAGTTTTTGCTGCGTTTACTTGATTAAAACCCATTGATTTCTATTTGTTTGATAAAAGAACTATAAATGTCTTAAGATATGAATGTAAGATCTCTAATTCAGGTTTGAAATCGTATGTTGATGGTGATTTAATATGACTGATTGGTAATTACAGATCTCATCTCAAATCAAATCGATATCTCTTTGAAAGTCGACAGATATCTTCCTTAAACTATGAAATTATGGTTATAATGATAAATCCTTGGATCTCAATAACTTAGAAAATTTTATGACTAGCCTGATTTTATAACCTGGTTTTTACATGCAACGAAAAGAGGAATTAATCCCTAACTTGTTAAAATATTAATGATAAAATCTTGTCTAAAATCTTTTCGTTTATCAGTTTTTTGATCCTTGCTTTTTGTTTATTTAATTCAATATATGGACTTTTTGTGATAAAAACGAGTTTATTATTAGCAAACTATTTAGTAAAGTAATATATAATGCATAGCTTATCAAAATTTTCACTTTTTCATTACACTTTTATTCAAAAGTCGTAATTAATAAACATTAACTTCTTAAATTTAATTTTCTTTTAGTGTCTTCTTTCTGAAGATAGCAAAAGAAAAGAAATGAATTTTGTGCTTCAATCAATATAGCATTTTGAGTATAACTTAATTTAAATGAGCAGAATAATTATTTGAAAATAAAGCAATTAAATTATTTTCCTAATGCAAGAGAAAACTCTAATACTTGTTAGTTCAGTGGAGTATGGTCCAATGTGCCGTTTATTGAAATACACAAAAATATTTCTTCATTAGCACAGCTTGATCCCATGGTGGACCAGGATAGGTTGTCAGTACCACTCCCAAAAGCTCTGATCAGTCATATTAGGCACACCCATATCATTCCCAAACTGTGTAGGGGCAACTCAGCTCTAGGCACAACGATGTGGTGGAGTGCAATTGTAGTAGTAGTCATATTAGTCGGGCCTATGACTTAAAATGGTTCCGAACCACTAGAAATGTGCAGAGTACCGTAGAAACTCTAACCCAAAACTGCGGCACCGAACGCCAATCATTCGTCCACTACACGAATTATAAGAATAACCATTATACGAATAAATACAAATTATTTACGCATAATTCATTTTTAGTATATTAAAATAGCAATATATAGCCTTTCTAAAACCATTATCCAATGTTTCCTCTAGAGTTTTATTTCTAAAAGAATTAAAATATTAAATAATTTTAATTCTAGCAAAAAAAAAAAAAAAAAAAAAAAAAAAAAAAAAAAATTATTCTTCAATATTTTTTTTTTTTAAAATTCATGTAACAGAAATTAAACACACAAAATGGCAATTTAGCTTTTCACAAAATACTTTTACAACTTCGTAGCCACTATTTTACATGTTTCTCATCAATTTTCTGTAAGCTTTTAATGAAAACATAAAAAACAATTAGTAATTGATTTAAAAGGTGTTGGCCCTCTGGCTCCATTCCCCTCTTGTCTCATCAGGATAGTTGCCGGGAAATATACTGATTTCTTAAAAATTAACAATTTCAGATACTATCTAATCAACATCATCTTTGTCAATAATTTTCAAATGAAGCTAACACTGAACTTAAATTTTTTTCCCTGATTGCACACTAAATTTATAATACTACAAATTAGCAGATTTAATATGTGCAGCATTATCACATTTAAGAAAAAACTTTCTAAATAAATAAAGGCATTCAATCACGCAAATGATTCAATATATAAGACAAACAAAATTAACAAAAACACAGTTATAATAAAAGTCTCATCATTAAAATATGAGCAGATTTCTGTTACTAATCAAAATCAATATACTTATTCAATTTTCTATGAAAAATAAATTTTTTTTTTTTTTTTTTTTTCAGATTTCTTATTAGGTTTGTTACATTCATAGTATTAAAATGAAATATTAGAATTCAATGATTAAAATAGTGTTTTTTATTGGATGTAAAAATGTAACATATTTTAATGTGTTATAAAATGCAATCACTATATTAAATTTAAGATTGGATTTTAATTACCGGCATCATTTTTTTATTTCTTCTTTTAAAAATATCGTAATTTTCTTCATTTTCAACTGGAATGATTGAAATTAATTGCAAAATAATTGTACTTTTTATACTTTTCTTTCTTAAAAACTCCCCGGTAAGTATTTATATCATCAAAAAAATTCTACCTTCATTAAAACTAAAATTTAATCTTAAATTAACTTAATACTAATATTAATTAACTTAATATTAATTAATCAAAATAAAACTTAATACTAATCTTAATTAACTTAATAATAATTCATCTAAATTAACTTAAAATAACTTTAATATTAATCTTTAATTGATATTGATATTCTATTAAAATATCAATATTCCCTCTATTCCGTTATTAGCAGAAAACAGTATTACATTTCTATTAGCATGAAAAAATTATCGGAATTATTTTAGTAAAATAAATGACTTGATAATCATTAATTAGCTATTTTTACTAAATGGTATAGCACTAATTAAAGTATTTTAAGTGTTAATTAAGTACGTTTTTTTAATTAAGTAAAAAAAAATGAATGAAAGCCTTTTCTGTAACAACTTTTTGTATTTCTTATTGACAATAGTTTTCTGTATAATAATATTCTTCTTCATTATTCTTTTTGTTCTGTAATATTTGTTATATTTATATAAATACACACACACACTGAACACACACATCACACTCACACACACACATACACACATACACACACACATATATAAGACCACAATATGAATAAATACAAAAACCAAAGGAGAATGCGCGAGTTAGAAACATTACCCTTTTGCATACCGAAAACTACTACCGACATTCGCTACACATAAATTGAAATAACAAACCATTCACAAGTTAAAAATCCCGAAATGCCTCACAAACACACATCTAAAAAAAAAGAAATAGAAAGAAGAAAGATATTGTTCAAGATCGAAATATGTATATATATATATATATATATATATATAAGCATATTAAAATAAACACAAAATATCAATACATCCAAAAGAGAATGTTAAGGAATGAATTAAAGACATGACCTTGAAACACAACAAAAGCCCCACCTGTACTAACTGCACTCAAATTGTATAACAAAACCATCAAAAACATTTGTAAAGCAAAAACCCTGAAGTACCCTCAGATACCTCTAGTGTTAGTAGCTCCCTCAAAATATAAATAATAATAAATAATACATACATAAATAAAATAAAATAAAATAAATAAATAAAAAAAGAAATTATTCAAGATCCGAAGTGTCCAGGAAAATTAAAAAAAAATTAGTAAAACCATTAAGAAATACTTATAAAACGTCGAAAGAAATTAAATGCAATACCCTGATGATAGTTTTATCAAACAATACGCACTCTCACGATATTAAAAACTACGTTAGTAAGTTAGAGTCCAGTCCCGAGTAAACAAGTAGATGGGCCTTATTCATTTTCCCTGTCTTACATAAAACACATAATAATTAATAACATAACTAATAATAATTAATAATTCATAACACATATAATACAATTTCTGTAAGAAAATTGTAGTCATTTTTCTCTATTTTTTGATTACTTTAAACATTCAATAATTAAAATTTTATGACTAATCCATATTCAATTGTAAATCTACAGAAACTTGACGTTTTGTACTGTTTGTTTAACGTTAAAAGTAACTGTCCGACCTAAATAAGCTGATAATAACTAGATAGATATTTCCTTAACATAGTTATCTTTAATTAATTATTTAATTTATTTGTAAAAATTAATGGAAATTGTATGAATCACTATAGAGAACTCTTTTAAAAATATGAAAGACACATTTTGGAATACGATTTTATAATTTAACTAATAATAAATAATATCTTTTATAATATAATTTTTTATTTATATATATATATAATATATCTTTATTTACTAAATATCTTTATTTTAAATAACATATCTTTTATTTAAAAATTTTTAATTAAAAATATAAATGTTGAACTCCAAAATTTAAATGAATTAAAAATGCCAGATATTTTTACCTAATTTTGTTTTAGATTTAAACCAAGAAAATATTTACAAAAATTTCAGCTTATTTATATTATATCAAAATTTAAAATTTAGTAAAGCGAATTTTAAATATTATAACAAATGAAGATCAAAATTCGAAATCCAATTCTGATCTTCAGCACATTAATTAATGGGTGACATTTTTAATTCACTCATCTAGATTCATACAAAATTATTATAAAAAAATAGATTTATTAGATTATTTAATTATTATAAAAAATAGATTAAATTTGAATAGGTTTATCGAATTTGACGCTAGCGAAAGAAGCATAAATTTCCTTTTTTTTTCATAACAAGCTTTTTCAATAGGTGGCAAGCTTTTTAAAAATATAACAAGAGCAATCATTTAAAAGTTTATTTGTTAAATATATATATTATAAGTTTTAAAATAAAAATTAGCAAAATTTTTTTTTCCTGCCAAGAAGACTCCATGAATATCTTACTCAATATCCGAGCCTTTCTTAGGGTCATAAACCAGTCATCTTCCGACATAAAATAAATCTGCGCGTTAGCCAATTAATTCAGCTGATAAGGGGGGTGGGGAATTGAGAAAAAAACGACTCCTCCCCATTTATTTTTTATATATAATAGGAGAAAAAAAAAAAAAAGGCAGGAGAAAGCGTTATATTAATAGTCGAGGGATCAAAGTAAATGTGTCTATTTCAACTCACAGCCGGGATGGATACATTTAGCCCCGCTGTCACAATATGAAGACTTAGTTGGAGATATAATGAGACTCTCATATATCTCATCTGCGGGGCAACTTTTACCACAGAAGGAAAAAAAAAAGATCCACATCCTGTGAGTTGGAAAAAAAAATAAAAGATAGGAATAAGGTTATGGCAAAAGGGGTGGTGGTGGAAATAGGCATCACCACTAGGCTAATGTCGATTTAGCAGCCCCTGCACCCCAGGGGCTTGAAAAGAAAATGAGCGCCGGGAGCGTGAGTTCCTCCGTAACAGCTGCAAGCGGCTTCTGTATGCAAAGCGTGCGCCCTACTTGGGGCGGGGTTGGAGCATCGGGTCCGGGGGTTGAGTGTAGGGGGTGAGGGACGATATTGGGGTGCGGAAGAAGAGATCCATCATTGAAATGAGAAAAATCTCCATGTTCGCGGAGGGCTAATGTTACCGGGAGAATCCCCTCTCGCCCCAGCTGCGCAATTCTTGGGGCGGGGCCTCCAGGAACACAGCTATGCGGCCGCCCATTGGCCGACTCGTCTTCGCCACTCAATCGCTACTTTTCCCCGCCATCGTCATCATCATCATCATCGTGCGGCTTTTGCGAGAGAGAAAGAGAGATGACCCATTCCGGGAGCTGGAATGCCCCCTCGCCTCTTCTTCTTCCGCCCCCCCGCCCTGCCCCGATAAGAATAAAACCTGCGGTCGAGTCCGATACACGGACCCAGGGACTGGAAGGGGCTGTCTAGGTAGGATTTTGAGAGCGAGAGGGGTTTTCGATTGAATATCTTCTTTTTTTTTTTCGTCTGCTCTTTTTTTTTTCTCCTTGTGTGTGTCTCTCTTTTGGTTGGCTGTGGGAGACGGATTTTGAGAGTTACATATTCATGAAGATATTTTTAGAATATGTTAAGTCCTTTTCGTCTAATGTTTGCAAATTTTTCGATGTTCTGGTTGTTTCATAATTGGTTTAGATTTTCAGAAACTCTATAATTATCTTAAATAGCTGTAAAGAATAAATGACTGGTTTCTTCTATCTTAGAAGTTCCTATTAATTAATAATAACTTGATAAAAATCAGATATGATTGAAGAAACAGTAATTGTTTGTGATTATGTGAAAGACTTAAAAAAATTTTGAATAACGTACGGAAAGCATTATAGTCTCTTTAATAATAAATACCACTAAAATGGGATGCTCTTAAATTAACTAAAATTCTTTGTTATAAATGAGAAGATTTGAAAAAGGAACATCGTGGTGAAATACAGATTTCTGGTTAGAAGAAACATTTATTTAATAATAATTCTAAAAAAATAATTATTTACATACTATGCTTCCTAATGATATCAAAGAAGATAGCAGTTCCTTCAAATAAAGTTAATACTAACTACGAAATAGGCATTTAAAATTCTCTTCAAACCAGGTTCTCCTCTTAAATACGCTGCATGATGGCCAATTGGCCTTTAATACCACCGGCTCCAGTCCGAATCCTGGCGGTAGCATGGATGTTTGGGAGTGGTTCGCACCACTTTAAACTGTAGGTCCCTTGTCTAATAGCCCAAAGTGTGCACAAAATGACCGTAGAGTGACAAAACCAACTTCAATTTAGTGGAACAAAATGATTCCATTACTGACCGTTCCTTGCAGAAGTATGCATTTTTTGTATGGAAGCTAACACTTTAAATTAACTGGTTTTCAGAATAGAAGACAGGTGATATTCTAAAGCATTTGGTATAAATATCTTTCACTTCCACTTCCATAAAAACTGAGGTAAAATTCGGTTTTGAAAAAATTGCCACTCATATTTCTGAGCTGTTCCTTTAATATGGATTTCTTGAGAAAAGGATTTAAATAATTTTTAATATAAAAAAACAAATCTAAAATTTTTTGAGATATAATACATTACCTGAATTTGAATATAATCTATTACTCAACAATTTTTAAATAAGCAAATGAATTGCTAATATAAAAAAATAAATAAATTAAATTAAGTTTTAATATTTCTAATGAGAAAATAGAATTCTTAAAATGTCATCATTTGTAAAAGTAAAAATATGTATAAATAAGTTCTTCCTCGTAAATTTGTGATTTCACTTCATATTTTCTATTTAATTTTTATAGAAATCAGGAATAAAGGGTTCAGGTTTATTTCAGGTATTTATATCAGGTATATATTTCAATTAAGAACATGTGCATATAAAAAGACGCCCGCTGTTTTTTTACTATTATTAGGCAATTGATTGATAACTGATATTATTATAAAAATACAAAAGTTAAAGTTGTTACAAAAGAGTTTATATTGTTACAAACATTGATATTACAATTCATTTTATTATTGTATTATAACAATAGTATATTGTTATAATATATAGATTTTTTTTTATTTTTGAAAAAAATCTAACTATTAAAATTTGTTAAGAACTAGTTAGAATTGATTTTTGAGCATAGATCAGAAAAAAAATTAGTGGAAAAAATTGGAGCTCTAAGCGCTTACAATTTTAGGTTATAAAAATGCACCTTGTTTTGTAAACAAAGGAAAATAAGAAAAAAATTATTTTCGTAGAAAATACTGTAACATGGGATATATCATACTTGAGATATTATTAAACAAAAGCCATTAAGGTAATTTGCCATTTTTTAATTTAAGGCAGATCGTTTTCTCCATATTTTTTTTAATTAAAAATTAATAATATTTCTGCTCTTATAATATGATAATTTTTATCTACATGGCTGAAAATTAAACTACATTAAACTTACTTTCATAATATATATATATATATATATATAATATATATATATCGTATATTTTCATTTACATTGATTTTTGATAAATCATTAACTAATAATTAATTATTTCTATTTCTATATTTCTATGACTGCCTCAAGAACATCTGGCCAAAATAGGGATTGTAAACTCTGATATATGTGCTTTATGTATATGTTGTTTAGACAGAGCAAATGAATAAGGCCCATTTACTTGTTTTCTCTAATTTACAGCGGAAGGATGATTTGTGTATCCTTTACTGAGGGCCAGAGAAAGCATGTTCTGAACTTTTATTTTTGCTTCAAGCTTTTAAAATTTTTATCCTTAGAACATTTAATTTGTTTTTAATTCCTTTTGGTCATTTTTGTTAAGAATGTCTGGTCTGTTCCCTTGTAATTTTGATTTGGTTGTATATTCTTTTTGTTTCTACGGTAAGTGGCTAAATTTATATGGTTTAAATTTTAATAAAAGGCACAAACATCAACACCATAGTGAAAAAGTTTTTAATTTCCTGCTGCAGATTTTCATGTCAAATTAAATTTTCACCTTCCCAAATGGAATGTTATCAGTCAATTAAGATCATGCTTTTAAAGCTTTATTAAACATGGATTTCCTTCTCAAAAAGAATTTAGAATTAGTGAATTGTGGTAACCAGCTTATTTTTTTATTATATATAAATACTTTTTAGTAACAATCTCAAATTGTTTATCCCTTTTAATACTATCTTAAAAATATCCTGAACAGTTAAAAATACTTTTTTCTCACAATGTAAATAATATTTTATCGAATAAAAACGCAAATCTGTACATCACATTGTAAGAAATCATTTATAGTTAACTAGATAGAACCATAAGAAAACCATGAAATCAATTGCTTAGTTAACTACATGAATTGTATTTACATGAATGCTCAGCAGAGAGTTAGTTTTTATTGAAATTTTTCATTAAATCATTATGATACGCCAAGGCAGGAGAAAGGAGTTGAGGCACAGAGAGAGAAACATTTCTCTGCTCCTTTCCATTTACTAAAGATTTTCTCATCATCGTATTTTCCTTCCGCCGCACATTTGCATCTCCTCCCCTCCCATCTTCCTTTCGATTACGAATCTCTCCCCTTACTCCTTCTCCACCTTGCGAGAGCAAAATGGTGCACTGCGTACACCGATACAGACAATCCTTACAGTTCTAATATATTACGTAATGTGTACGATAACTTATCAAATGTTAATTGTGAACTTGCTTACATGGAAAAACAATGAAAACTGAGTAGTGAGGCAATTACAGGAGATTTTTCTTGCACAATCAGATCGTAATGAGTGTTGACTTTTTGCTAAAGGGCAATATGGGGCCTGATGGTCGAGCGACTAGCGTTCTGAGTTAGGCGCCACAGACTTCGTCCTCCTCGAGTTTCGGCGACGTCATGGATGCTTGTAGTGATTCAGAATCCACTTAAAACCGTAGACCCCGGTTTAATATGGCTGTAGAGCGTTGAATGTAGGACTGACAACCTTCCCCCGTAAAAAAGAAACCATCTCCCCCGTCTTGAAATCTGTCAATAGGCAGGTCCACCATGAGTGCTTTTGCACCAATGATGATGAGGATGATGAATATATAGATATGATATAGAATATATTCATAATGAATGAATATTAAATACTCAGAATATTTAACCTTACGTTATTCCAGCTAATTCCAACGAATATTTTTAACTACGTTATTTCAGTTATTCGTTTATTCTACTTTAACTGTTGGACGTAGGGCTTAAAACCATACCCCCATAAAAAGAAAAACATCTCATGTTCCGAAATCGGCTGGAAGGTATTGGCCCACCAAAGGGGGCTGTTTCTGTCAATGAATATGGCAATATGAAGGTATTGACATGATTCATGAAGAACATGGCAATATGTTATTATTTGTTATTATATAGTGAAGTAAAAAAACGAATGAAGATCAATCCATTTCCCTAAATCGAAGCTCATTAGTATCAACTTTGTTTTTCTTTTGAAATTTTTTTTTATTTTAATTAGACTTATGAAATCTTAAAAATTTCAAGTTTTTGTACAGATTATGTCTTGACATGTGCTTAAACAATTAGTTCAAGGTTTGAAATAATTTATCAATAAATGGCTAATAAGATATACTTTTATTAATATTTATTACATTTTTTTTTTTTCTATTCTTCCAGTACAGATGAAAAAAATAATATAAAAGAAAAGAAACTTATTATTTTTAAAAGCATAAAAAGTTTACATTCTTCTCTATCATTTCAAATAATTTTGATTTTGATAAATTCTGATTCTGGATAATCTGTTGTTACTTTAGTTTCATAAATATAATATTATTTAATTTTTAATGAATTCAATTAATTAATTAATTAATTAATATTTTTTTTTTTTTAATAATTATTAATCAAGAAGGCATAATTTATAGAATTTAAAGAAGAAAATTGTTTTATGTGCAATAATTGTGTGATTCTAGAATTTTTATTATTATATATAATTATGCACAATTTAATTATTAAATAAATCTTATTTTAATATTCATCAGAACTACGTAGTTATTAAAAATATTTTACTTGTAATAATAATGATTCATTATTGATCACCCAATTCAATTTTCCTTGAAATTGATTTCAATTTCATTGTGAAATGTCTCATTACCCTAAATATTGTGGAGAGTTGATGATAATTTCTTTTCAAACTATGAATAGGTAAGAGAAATAGGAAATCTATGATAAGAAATTGCTGATAATTATATTATAAATAATAATTAATTATATTATTAATTATAAGTAATATTATTACTAATTATAGGTAATATAAATAATATATAATTGTAAACAAAAAATATAAACAATTCACTTCCAATTTTATAGTGAAATGAAATCGTCTCCAAATAGAAGAAAAATAGGAAATCTATGATATGAAATTGTTAATAATTATAAGTATTATAAATAATAATTAATTATATTATTAATTATAAGTAATATTATTACTAATTATAGGTAATATAAATAATATATAATTGCAAAACAAAATATAAACAATTCATTTCCAATTTTATAGTGAAATGAATGTCTCCAAATAGAAGAATGTCTGAAAATTTACTACTTATCAGTAATATGCTTTATTACAGAATTTTTTTTTTTTAATAAATGTTAAATTCTCATGCTTGTTATGAACTTTATGTTTAACTAAAACTATTATTTTATATGTTTTATTAAAACTATTATACTAACAGTAATATACTTTATTGCAAGTCAAAAATAAAATAAGTGTTTAAAATTCAAATTCAAAAAAAAAAACTCTGTCCCTATGATATTAACCAAATTATTCTAATCGTTTTTGTGAAAGCAAAACCTTAAAAAGAAACCTATAATAATGAAGCAGTTACTAAAATTATTTATTTTATATCCCCTCAACATACAACTTATATTCTAGGTCAGAAATTTTTTCGAGTAGGAAAGATACATATTATTTTTGAGAGGAAATGTAATTGATATATAGGTAAGAATCTTATATTCGGTTAATAAATAAAATTTAATGTAAGATATATAAATTTGTTATTATTGATGAATGTTAAAAATTACTATTATATATGTTAGATGATAAATAAGGCACAGTAAGAATAGGACAAGCTTTATTTTTTTTGTTATCAATTTTTTACTTGAAAATGGAAAAGCAAAATTTTAAATTTTAACTGATACACCCTTTTAAGCTTAATGGCGCTTTTATGATGAGTGACTAGCACTCTGGACCTCAGGGTCAGAGGTTTCATGTTCGAGTTCCGGCGGTAGATTCGGGATCCCCCTTAAATTGTAGGTCCCGGTCTAATATGACTACAGAGCTCAGGTTGACAAAGATTCCCCTTTTTAAAAAAGAAACCATCTTCAATCTCGAAATATGCCATTAGCCATCAGCCTTGACGGGTGCAGTACCAGAGAGTTCCTTACCTCTTTAATTGTTTATTTAGCATCGCAGAAAAATAATTTTAAATATTTAGAAAAATTGCCAAATAAAAATTTTATTTTGCTTTTTAATTTTAAATTTGCTTCCATTATTATTGTTATTACCCATAAAATTATGGATATTGTTTTCGAGCGTGGAGTGTTTCGTTTCCTTGATAAAAAAATTTTTTTTTGTCCTTGCTCACTTTCAATATTTTTTATTGGTTAATTTTTTTAAAGAGTTATTCTAATTGGTTTATTTAAATTTCCTTCACAAGCTATCCTTACCGGTTTATTTAAACTCCTTTCACAAACTTTTTTTTCTACATAATATATATTTAAATTTCTTTCATGAGCTATTAATTTTATTAAATGAAACAATGTTGAATTGTGTTCTAAAAGATCGTTGGCGAAAGCAAAGACGTTATTTAATCAGATTTTGAAGAAAAAATGTTTGGAATTCTAGAATTTTTATTATTTTTAAGATTGCTGTTAAGCGTTTTGTTCTTACATTAAATTTTAAATTTTATGGGTAACCTATACAACCCGAATATTTATTATTTTTTTTATAGATTTTTTATTCATTCATAATTCAAATTGCGTAAGCAAGATTGGAGAAATCAAATTTTAAAATAAAATATTAAATAACATAATATTAAAAAATGGTTTACTTTTTTTTTTTTTTTTGGTTGTACTACCTCTTCAACCACTAATTCCTCTATAAAAACTTATTCAATATTAAATACACAGCATTCTAATTAATAAACTTCAGCTCATCTAAAACCACTCTCGCTCCAAATGCTTCATTATCCGAATTGCAAAAGGGAAGGCAGTTTTTTTCTATTTATTTTTTAAATATTTCTCCACCCCTTTCTTTTCTGTGTTATTGATTATTGCGTATTTTTTCCTCTCTCCCAACTTTCTTATGCGCGGAAAGAGATTGCATAAATATTTATTACCGGAGAAAAGATTTCGCTAATGTAATGTTACGAGGCTTCGTTTTCCAGCGCATATTAATAAACATCAGATAATTCTAATGGAATCATCTTTTCGGAAAAAAAAAAAGGCAATATTGAAAAAGTGGCGTCTCCTGTCTCATTCTCTTGGTGACACAAGTGTTGTCAATTTATTATTAGGAACTTTTCTTTCCCCTTTTTTTTCCTTTTTCTTTTTCCCTATTACTGTGTTGTCAATTCTTTGAAAAAGGGAATTTTAGGTATCTCATTTTTCTCTCCGATGATTTTTATTCAGCCGCGTGGCAGCGAGGAATTTCGATTGCCGTTTTAATTTCATTGACGTGAAGAGGGTTTTTTTTATTTTTCATTTTTTATTATCAGGGATGGGGATGCATGAATTTTAAAGAGTGACTTAGATGAAGTGGTTTTCTTTTTTTTTTTTTTTTGACATGAATTTCGATTGGATGAAAAAAAAATATTATTTTCTAATAAAATTTTGAAAGAGGGAGGGGTTGAATCAAATGTTATTGTAAAATGTATTTAATTCTGTAAAGTAATGTTAATGAGTTTAAATTTTAAAATAAATCGGTTTAATGAAGCTTTTATGTATAATAAAAATGATCAGTAATAGATCATACATTACATATATCCCTTTTTAAAAATGAAACCTTAGATTCAATGGTAGCTGATTTGCAAAAATTAAGTTGGAATTTATTTATTTTTTTACAATATATGCTAAATATATTTAAATTTCTAGTTACGTATCTAAGAACTTTTTTTTTACTTAAAGAAGAAATTTTTTTTTAAAAAAAGTTTGAATCGCGATACTATGAAAGCGTTGTTCAATAAAGTGCTTTTTTCCCATCAGGGGTAAAAAATTCTTTCAAAAATTAAGAACAAGCAAAATGATAGAAGGCATTCTCGAGGATGCACCCTGGGTAACGTTGAATCTACTTTACATCTGAAATTCCATTGGCGAATGGCCGGAATTTAAATGCAATGGTTAAATTTCAAATCCGATTCTTATGCCTTTCGTAACGTGCATGTATAACTAGCAGAGAGACTCAGGTTCACATCCACTGGTGGCGTCCATTACAGTCACAGGGGTCAAGGGAACGTGATTTTTGTTTTGCTTATTGTTCTCTATAAAAGATTTTTTTGCATGTTGAAAGGAAATGATTTGAACAATATGGACGAAAAAAATTTATAAAATCAGAAACGGAATAATATTCTTCCAATGTTTACATGGACCTATACAATTAATAAAATTAAATGCAAATGTCTTGTGTGTGCGATTCGTAATCCAGTGGTAATGAGTATCACTTGGGTAAAGCCGTGCTCAGGTCTGAATCCTTTGAGGTGTGTTTTGCAGTTACTGCTTTAAGAAATTAGAGATTCAGTGGCAATTGTGATCATGTAAAGTGATTGCGATCACCTAAAGTCAGGCTGCCTGGTAAGAGTTTTCTGGGTTTTCTACGACATGTTAAATTCATTACAATTAGCCCTGAAAGTTGTCCTGGACCTGGGACTGGCGTTTCTTATAATCTTCCGTTAGTGTTTATGGTATTCCCGAATGGAACACGAAGCTCACAATGTACAACAACATCAAAAATCTCGAATAAAAGAGCTTTTTTTGACTTGCATAATCCTTATTTTTCCTATATAAATATTTTGTTTTATTATGCATCTTTCAATCTATATTCAATATTATTTTTTTTTTTTTTTTCAATTTTATATTCATTTCTGCATCAGTTATATGAAAACTTTAAAGTCTAAATTAAATGGCGCTGCGTTTCTACTACGAAAACCTGATATTTAAAATAAAACTTTTTCCGTCGAGATATATGGGGTGCTTTTACACAAAATCTACTACCTACAGGGACAGCCACAAACTCCTGTTGCGCTGAAAAGGCGGATCTTCTCCAATCAGTCGGTGGACAATGCCGTGTCGGCCGACAATCGTGGTTTTTTTAGCGGTTTCGTGGAAAGATAGCGGGGGATGGGGGTGCGGACGGAAAACGGGATTTAGTTGGAGGGGCGGGATTCCCAGTGGGGCGGCTTTCTTTCAGCTTCCTTGCATCGGGTTCCAGATGCGACGAGGACAGGTGACGCCCATTTCGAACCCCCTGTCGTGTAAGGATGCTCTTTTTGTAGTAACCCCTGATGGTTTAAGCCGCTTCCACTGATGCCGCAACTGTTACCGTTTTAATGTTGGAGCAGCAAATATAAAAAAAAAAGCTAAAATCCTCTTTAGAAAGCTAAAAGATTTTTAAATGATTAAAAATAAGGAAATATTTTAGATTATATGCACTTTTATAAAGCTACAAATCTATTATCGTAAACAATATATATGATTGATAGTAAAATAGAGAACGCTTCTTAATTCGGAAGGAAAACAGAATGTTGAGAAAAGCATTCTTTTTCTTTTGCATACTTGTTGGCACTTGGATTTTTTTCCACAAGTATTTTCACAGAAAGACAGATGTTATATCTTTGTATCAATACACTTATGTTTATTGAATCAAAAATGAAATTACATGCAATTAAATTCTCATCCTCATCATCTTTGGTGCAACAGACCCTTGGTGGGCCAAGGCCGTTTGCTTACTGCCACATTTCGAAACAGGATTTTAAGAGGAACTGGAGATAAGGTAGATATTGGGATATTGATTTCAGAAATTATGTTCCCTATATTACAAGAATTATTTACTCGTATTACACACATAGAAGAAATACTTAGTTATTTTTCATATACAGGAATTATTGAGTATTGGATCATATTGCTCATATGAAGGAATTATGCTGTTTTTTTAACATTATTTTTACCCATAAACTATACGGTATAAACTTCTTCTACTTATACGGCATATTTTCGTGTCCTTGACTGTTTTCAATTTTTGACATTTTCACTGAAATTTGTAATTTTTTTTTTAATATTTATTTCACAAATTTTTATAGATAATATTTATACATATATTTCTTTGAAAAAAAGTAGCTACGAATCAGTTTTATGCAAAAAAGGAACTCGTAGTCTTTAAACAGGTTATTAATCAGATATTAAATTGAAAATGATAGTTGTTATAATAATATACATGTTTTTAAATTATTCAAAGCATCTAGTTAAAAATAAAGTTAAAATCCTTAAAATTATTAAATAATTGTAATAATCTGTATATCGATTCAACTGATATTTTTTATTCAATTATTTTAAATTTTAGAAATAAATTAAAAATAATTTTCATTACAAATCATTCAATTTTTAAGAAAACTATAAAAAAGATTATAAATAAATAAATAACAAGCATGGTAATAATATTCGACAGATTTTTATAATGTTTCAGTGACACATAATCTTCACTAAATTGGTTTTGCCTGCCCAGTTAAATAAGGGACAAAATTTAAATTTTATTAATAGCACCGTTTCAAAGATGTGCAATATTCTAAAGTATTACCTACTATATAACCATAAAAAAAGAAAAAATCAATTTTAAAACCTTATAGTTGAGAAAAAAAATTCATTTAATTAAAATCCAGTTTTCAATTTCTTCAATAAAGGCTTCATAAAAAGTTCTTTCAATTTAAAAAAAAAATAATAACTACTTAAACCCAGAGAGAAAAAATGCTTTTAATTTATGTATTTATTCTTTTAAACATAATGCATCACTTTAATACAAAAAACTTTTAAATAGAAACAAGTTTATCAATGAAAACGACAATACTGTTTTTTATAACACTATCAGATGATTACAGTCAGAAATATTCATTTCAACCAACGTTAAAACACTCTGCATATAACCAACAAAGAGAGGATAATACGAAGAACACAGGAGAAAAAAAGAAAATCATCAACTCCCAGTGGTTCTTCTTTCATGACAGGCCGCGAAATTAAATTTTAATAAAAAGGCCCGATGTAACTCTTGGCAGCTCATCGGGCGCTCTCAGCGAAATAAACTCATTTCGCATTTGAGTAATCTTTTCTTCATATTTATACTTTTAAATTAGAAAAACGGGAGCTCACTCAAGAAACGGGCCCATCTTAAAACGAACCATCCATTTTTATTTTCATTTCTTCTTCTTCTTGAGCAGCAATGCGCAATGCTTCATTGGCAATTTGAATACGCTCCATATATATCCATACACCCATATATCTATAGGCCCCTTACGATGAAGGCAAATATATGTATCCTGCATTTCCATTTCCTGCAGCTTTCAATTACATGAACATCTGGAAAAGAATTTCATCAAAACGGGCTTACTGAGTTTTTCCATTTCTTATTTCGCAACGAAAGAAAAAGGAGAGGCTGGATATTCATGCCGAAAATTGCGTTATTTTTTTCCGTCCTTCCACCCCTGTTCGAATACCAATCCTGCTCGCTCGGAGGATAGATGGAAAGAAAGCCGAAAAAGAAACCCTTTTTTTTTCCTCCCCCCCGTAATAGGAGCCATAGATGGAATCCCCCAGGAGAAAAGTCTTATTGCGGCGACATATCTGAAAGAGAAAGCGAAATTATGCAAACCCATTCTAGTGCTCACTTCTTTCTCCCTCCCCATACTTATCTATCCATCCCACCCAGTCCGAAAGTCTTCAACTCCGCGATTCAAGTCCGTTATAAGTCTCAATTCTATTCCATCCCCACCCCCACCCCACCCCCCCCTTCTTCCAGCCCCCTCAACCCTTTTGTGCGCTGGAAAACGAATTTCATATCTAGACAGCAAACCCCCTATTTTGTTTTCCCTGGAAGAAGGTTCTCCTTGTATGCAAATCCAAAACCTTACCTACGTGCGTTACATAGCGTTCATGGATATTGCCTGATGCAACCCCCTTCCTTCTTCAGGGGTGATGTGGGGTGGAGAGAGAATTTGAAGATGGTACTATCTTCTCTCTCTCTCCTCTCAAACGAATGCAACACAAACGTGATTCCGAGTTAAACGACCGAGGGGAGAGGCCTCTAAAGCCAATCTTTTGGCGAGGCCTACCCCTACGCCATCCCTCTCTCAAAGTTTGCGCGAATAGCTAATCTAGGAGCATCTTACATAAAATTAAGGGAGAAAAATGGTACTGGGCCCATCTCCGAATGGTACCGTTACCACGGTGCTTCCAACAGATTTATACCTTCACCGTTTCGGCGTCATATTTAAAAGGGGTTGCTTGATAGAGCGGGTGTATGAAAATTTTGAGAAAAGGCGGGAGGGGGAAGTGGAAAACCGCGAATAAAATGGAGAGCATATCTCACTTTTCGGGAGAGCTAATCAAAGCAGGAAATAAGAGAAAAGCGCTGCTGATTACTCTGGTGTGAAATATTCTCTCCCTGCCTTTCGTATTTGCATTGGCGCTCTCCGATGATATCTACATATTTAAGGGTGGGATTTCGATATTGAAATTCTTGTTTATCGCTGTGACTAGAAGGAACCATTTAAACATATTAGTTTTAATTTCTAACTTTAGAATTGGAAAATTTTAATTTCAATTAATTGCAATATCTGAATAGACCGCCTGTTAACTTTATTTAAATTAATAATTTTGCTTAAATCCATACAAATACCTTTGGAACATTTTCTCTGCAAATAAGCTTGGTAGTTAGGGCATTGAATTTCTGAGCTGACAGAACTCGATAGAAATCAATATCGATCAAAAGTTATTATGTTGATGGATATGGGAACAATAAATTGTTAAATTAGAAAAGTCCCAGATATTGTTTAAAGACTTGGAAGACGGATGCGGATCTTTGCCAAATGCTGTCTCTCTGAATGTGTTCTTTTCAAATTCTGGTGGTATCCGTTGAAATGGATACCACCATAATTTGGTTCCACCCAACTTATGCTTACTTTTTGATTCCACCACCATAATGGTTTTTCATTATAGAGCGGGCAGAAACTTAATGGATTAATGGACCAAACTTGAAGAGCTGTCAACATTTCTTAAGTAACCAGCATTATGAAAAAATCACCAAATCTTCAATGCACATTTAAAAATTTCACTCTATAAACTGTTGCCTTATTTAGCACCATAAATCATATGAACCCTCGATTAGAATTAACATTATTACTGTGTCCAAAAAGTAAGACCAATTTTCAATTTAAAATTCCCGGGCTTTATGGAATTTTAATTTTTTTCTTTTTTGAAGTTGATGGCACTGTCCTTTGACATCTGTGTGAAATTTGACGTCAAAATATTCTTACTTTTTTGGGCACAGTAGTACAACAGCTTCCCTAATGTTCCCAAGAAATTTTATTTATAATTGCCTACATGAAGATGATCCTCCAAAATAACAATTAGTTCATCAATTTTCATTTTATAAATTTCAGTCGATGTAATTTAAGAGTTAATGTTAATCAAGCTTTTTTTTAAATTTAGGAATATTTTTTATTTAAATTAGACTATTTATAAATTAAATTCGCGAACAATTATTAAATTAATATTCATACCGAACTGAAATATACGAGTTTAAACAGAAAATTTGACAACATAAACTCACAATTAATTGTGATTAAGGAGACAAATTACTAACACAGTTATTAAATAAATGCAATAGGCTACTTAAATAAGGTTTTTCATTTCCTACTATTAGTTCACACTCTCCTATATATTTGTTCAAATTTTCAATCGTTCATAAACAACTTGTTACTCGTAGCATATCTTCAAGCTACACGTGCGTGTAAATGAGCAACAGTTCTGCAGCCTTTACTTATGGCATAAAAATTAACTGTCTCTGTATTGCCAGCTGCATCAGAACGAGAAATATGTTATAATAACATATTATATATTTTTTGCTTAATTTGATTTTGTTTTATATTTATAACCAAAAATTAACCAAGTGGTTTTTATTTGTTTCTACAACTGTTAACAACAAACCGGAGGTTTTTTAAAATATTTTTTATCCTTTTTTTTAATGCATTACCCCTGATCACTTTAAACAGCATTGTTTTTTACACTGACAGCAATTCAAGTCAGGAAATAATATTCAATAGCATCTAAAATGTAAACAATAAAGCAAAATAAGAAAATTTAAAACCAACAGATCTCCTCTCATAAAATCATTATCTATCACAACTTATGCAACAACAGCAACAACAAAACTCTCCAAATTTCCCTGAATCAAAACAATACCACCCACAACAGACAGAAAGGTCTATTCACCCATACTAGAAAAACGGCGAGAGAGATGGGATATCTAACACCCCATTACAACACAAAGCAGAAACAAAAAACCCTTAATAAAAAATATAAATAAATAAATAAATAAAAAAAGCCTTCGCGTGTCCGTCTCGCTAAAAAGCTGCCGGATTGCCCTTTGTCAGTCACGCTCCCAGGACATAATAAAGGAAGAGGATTAGGGTCCGCTCCCGTTTTTCCCCGGAGAACGGGAGGCCGCTGAAAGACCATAATGGCTCTTGTATCCCCATAATCCGCAAAATTAATTGCCTCCACCGGCCGTGTCGATTAAATCCTCAATTTTCTCCGGGGAGGTTTCCGGGATTAAGGTTCTGTCCCGGGATTGGGACATCTGCGATGGAGAAGCCGGTTTCTAATTAAGAACGCCCATCGACCGTTTGTGAAGACTTCTTCTTTCTTTCTTTCTATCTTTCGCTTCTTCTTTCTTTGCTGTGTCTTGTTGTATTGTTTTAGCGTAGCAGGCCTCTTCTGGATTTGGAACGGTAGTGGTGTAGTGTAGTGTGGTGTTTTGGTGCGGATTCGTTTTCAGTGAGTGGAGTTTTGGGAAATGGAGTTGGATATGGATGGACTATTAGATTTGGTCGGAAAAAAGTTATAGTTATGTGTTGTTCAGGCGATGTTAATGTATTAGTGAGTTTGTGGTTAAATAAATTTTAGGGAAAGTTTATCGATTTAGGATTGTTGTAGTAATTTCGGAAATTTTAGATTCCATAATTTTTTGAAATATCAAATAAAGAAATACGTACTTTAAAAATCATTTTCGAACTATCGAATTTCTTTCGAATATTATCTTGCCTTAATTTTATTACCTTGATTATTCTTTTTTTTTTGTTATTGTTTGTTAATTTGATATTGATAATTAACTAAACAGATCTAGGACAATTAATATTTTAAATCAAAATCGAAATTAAATATTTCATCATTGCCTTTGTTGAATCTTTTTAATTCATCCAGCGGTGTGAACGAAACGCCTATTTTTGCTTTCCTCTGGATATAGAGCACTTGATTCCTCCTATTGAGTTTATTCAAAATGACTTCCCAACTAGGCTTCTCTTGTTTTCTCTTTATCTCAGAGCCTCGATGCAATATAGGTGGTCAGAAAAGAAAATAACTATTAAGTTTAGAGCTTCTTTCTGCATACATTTCTTTGCTATTTCACTTTAAAAGGCTGTACTTCGTAGATAATAGTTTTTATTTGTTTCCCTTTGTATATCAGTATTTTCTTAAATTTACAGAATTCAAATAATAATAATAATAAATGATCTACAAGGATTGAGACAGAGAAACATATACGAAATACAACTGATATGACATACGAGCAAAAACAAAAATTTCAACTCAAAAAGCAGAATTCCACTAGAGTGGAGGAATGAACATTTGAGTGAAATATTACGTTGCAGAGTGAATAATCACCTTAAATATATATATATAACCAACTTTTAAGATTAAACAGACAAAAAATTTAATAATTAGAAAGTACAAATATGAATCTGCTTTTATTAATGTTTAAAGAAAAAAAACAATTAGCTTCAAATAAATAATAAATATAATTCAATTTAAAACTTCACAACACCACATGTGAACAAATAATATTTTAAGTTTTTACTCTCTAAGAGTTTGTATTGAAGGCTTAATATAACTAATATGAAAAATTGAAATCTTTTACCTCCAAACTTTAACTCCCGGCATCGAACCTGGAGTCTGTGGTACCAAAGATCAGAGCACTTGCCAATTGGCTATCAGGCCGCGGGAGTTGGGAAACATCAATATCAACATGAGTTTAAAGTGCTAGTTGAAAGAATTTTTTTGTCTCTACGGCCACTACTTTTACACACAAGGGCTAATTTGATCCGGACTTACTGTTTAAAATGGATTCCGAACCAATGATACCTACCTGAGTACCGAGAGCCAGAACGTTAGCCACTCGATCATTAGGCATATAGAATCTGGTGGAACACTAGAATACATGTTATCGACCTGATGGTAAATTGACTAGCGCTCTGGCCATTGGTACCACAGACTTCAGGTTTGAATCCTGGCGATGGCATAGATGATATGTTAGTGGTTCAGAATCCACGTTAAACTGTAGGTAACAGCCTAATTAGCCTAAAGTGTACAAAAAATAACTGTAGAACAACAAACCAAAACCACATTTTGAGCATTGGAGTGAGTAAAACGTCGCTCTACCTGAGATCGATTTTGTGTCCGAAAAGTGACAAAAAATTTATGATCTACTAAAGGACTATGGATTTTTTGTTCACAGCTTGAGATAATTGGATTTATTTTTCGAATTGAAATTGCAACATACAGAAACAAACGAACACTGGTCATGATCACCCAAATTTCGACATGAATTTACACCAAAACCTTTTGATGTTAGTATTATTTAAAGTGAACGCTACCAGGATATATTGTTTTCTTCCGACTTTCTTCCATGAATCTATTGGAGGAACTTTTCAGCCATCAGATTCAATGTATCCCTGCCCAACGATGATACAAGAAGTTTATATTCCCTTTTGATTTGTAAGATTTTTCACTGAAATCTCCAATTTAAGAAGCTCAATGAATTAGCGGCCTGATAGCCAATTGGCTAGCGCTCTAGCCTTTGCTATCGCAGGCTTCAGGTTTGAAATCCTGGCGGTTAGCATAGCAGACTTATTAGTGGTTCTGAATCCCGTTAAACTACTGCTACTACTACTACACCACACCACACCCCATCACTGTGCCTAGAGCTGAGTTGCCCCTTTATAGTTTGGGAATGATGGTAAGAAGAGGTCTGATTAGGCTCTGTAACGCTCTACGGTCGTAGAGATCGGGACCTACGGCTTAAAGTGGATTCCAAACCACACACATCCATGGCACCGCCGGGATTCGAATCCGATACTTGTGGAACTGAGCGCTAGAACGCTACCACTCAAAACTAAGTTCTGGGTCTAATTAGCCCAAAAAATGACGGTAGAGCGACAAAACCAAAAGAATCAATCAGCTAATTGATAGGTCACCCCCAAACTTTTTACGAGTATTCAGAAAGTTTACATTCGCCATGAAACAGCAAAATGCAATAATTCTCCTCCAGAGAAATTTAGGTCTTCAATACATTCTGGAAGCTTAATTTACTTATTAAATTTATTTATCGACAACATTTAATATTGTACCATTTTAACTCTCAACACTCTTTTTGACAAGAGCCTATTTTTCATCTTATCGCTAGCAATTCTTCAAATAAAAGGAAAAAAAAAAAAAAAAGAATCTAGATTAATTTTTGAAGTGCGATTATTTTTGCTCCGACACGAGGGTCTCGAATGACGAGAACCTTTAATGAAGTCTTATCTTTGCCACGCGGTGTAAATCAAAATGCGATCGACTTGCCTCTCAACATTAATTAGATTTTCCTTCCGCCATCTCCTTAACTTGTCTCACAGTAATAAATGGCATTTTTGCACTCTTTAACCTAATTCTCAGGCATCGGGCGAACGTTTTTGTTCATTTTCAACAATGCCTCTTCCTGACACTGCCAAATCCACACCGAAACGGAAGTAATAAGATGCACGTCGGAAAAAAAGCCTGAGAGCCCGGAGAAATAAAAGTAGTCGTCACATGAGGGATGAAAATGTTCCGGAAAATCGATTGCCTTTTTTTTTGCGGTCATAATTGGATGGGTCTTCCGAAATTGACTGTTTTCTTTCTTTTTATCCGAATAAAGATTAAAAGTGTCTTTGGATGTAAATTACTTTTTAATGTTTAATGAAGACTTCTTCCGATGATGATGATAATAATAATAAAAAAATTCTAGCATTCAGTTTAAACTTTATAAATGAAGTGTGTTCAAGATTCAATAAGAGGCTTTAAATTCTTGAAAATTTTATTTTAGAGGTACCAGTAAAGGATTCAAAAAACCCACTTTTTCAAACTGTAATTGTAGCGGAAATAGAACCTTCGTTTTCAAGTTCTTTAGCTCTTGCTTTTGGTTCCACAGACATCAGGTTCGAATCCTGACCGTGGCATGGATGTTTGTTCTTCTTCTTCCTTATCGCAGCAGCCCCATCCTGGGTCAAGGCCGTCAGCCTTCTGGCAGATTTCAGGACAGGAGTTTTTTCTATTTAGAAAGTAGGGAAATCAGCCCTACTCCCAATGGTCTACAGTCCTATTAGACCGGCAGCTAAAGCTTAAAGTGGATGCCGAACCACTACAAACATCCATGGCAGCGCCGGGACTCGAACCCGAAACCTGTGGCACCGAGTGCCAGAGCAATGAATGTTTGTTGTCAAGCAAATGGATGATGTAATGTCTAAAATGTGCACAAAATGACCATAGAGCGACAAACAAACTTGTTCTTTAACTAATGTTGTTGTTGTCGTGTCCCTCATGGAAGGAGGGAAGAGGGTGCAGCTTCTGTTCTGATGGAGCACTCGCAGGTAGAAGTCTGACTTCTGCTCCGTGACGCTCTTACAGTCATAGGAGACCAGGACCTACTGTTTAAAGTGGATTCCGAACCACTACAAACATCCATGGCGCCGCCAGGACTCGAACCCGAAACCTGTGGCACCGAGCACCAGAGCGCTAGACACTCGGCCATTCAGGCCCCTCTTTAACTAATCCATAATACTAATGAGTTGCGATAGAGGTATGGCAGATGTACCATAAGTTTCGGATTCTAATCCCGACCGTGTAATAAATGTTGTTAATCGTTCGAATCCACATTAAACCGTAGGTCTCAGTCTAGTTAGCGATCGTGTGCAAAAAATATCTGTAGAGGCAAAAACTCAAACAAAACAAATGATTGAAAAAAATATTCTACTACCTTAACAGCACTTTTCTACTAATTAATTATGCTAGTTGGGTAGTTTTTGTTTTGTTGAGAATTTTGTTGTTTTGTTTTGTCCGAATTTCTTCTTTATAACGATTAACCACAATTCAAATTAAACCTTAGTTCTCGGTCTAACAAGCCCTCATGTGCAAAAATGACCGTAGAATGACAAATCAAACCAAACTAATCAAAACAAAAGATTAAAAAAATATGATCCAACCTTAACGGCACTTTTTCACTACATTCACCCTGCCAGTCGGGTAGTTTTTTGTTTTGAGTCCGGAATTTCTTCTTTATAGCGATAAACCATAATTAACTATAGAGAAATCTGGCAGCTTTAAAAACGTTCAACTGTAGTTTCTGGTAGAAAGAAAGGTAGTTAGAAATATTTTAACCTTTTACCGGAAGAATTTAGGTGACCAACGGATAATTTTTATCTATTAATTCGAAGCAGTTTATTTCGTATTAACATATCTCAATATGTCATCATTTCTTGTCTCTTCAACTAACGAATCGTCTAAACAACCTATGAGCGGAAAAAAATGTCGACTTCTAGAAGATGTAAAAGAATGCTCTGTTAAACATAAAACAAACGGATTTTATGCATGCAAAGAATGCAGCAAATGTTTTACAAAGAGATATTATTTGAAGATACATAACCACAGTCATACTGGAGAAAAGCCATACGTGTGCAAGATTTGTGATAAAGCATTTTCAGATAAGTCTAACTTAAATAGACATAATTTGGTACATATAAGAGAAAAGACCAACAAGTGTGAAAAATGGGGCCAAGCGTTTGCACAGAAAATTCATTTAAAAGTTCATAATCTGACTCTCACAGAAATAAAAAACCATCTTCTCAGCGTGCTAAAAATTGGCCTCATGTATGTGGCATTTGCAGCAAATCTTTTAGTTCCAAAGCTGGTTTGAAAATACATAACAGGATTCATACAGGAGAAAAGCCTTATGTATGCGAAGATTGTGGCAAAGCATTCTCAGTCAAATCCAATTTGAATAGACATGTTTTGTTGCATACCGGAAAAAGGATTCATACATGCGAGAAATGTGGCAAAGCATTTAACCAAAAAATGCACACTATGACACAAATAGGATTGAAAACCCATTTATGTGAGCACTGCAGCGAATTTTTCAATAGCAGGAGTCACTTAAATAGACATGGTAAGATTCATACAATACCAAAGTCTTATGTGTGTGAAAATATGTGGGGGAAGTTATTTAAATGGAAGAGTAACTTAAATAGACACGTTAAGACTCACGCAACAAAAAAAGCCTTATGTATGCGAAGATTGTGGCAAAGCATTTTCAGTCAAGTCTAATTTTAATAGACATGCATTGCTACACATCGAAGAAAAGATTCATACATGCGAGAAATGTGGCAAAGCATTTAACCAGAAAATTAATTTAGAGATGCATACTGTGACTCGCACAGGACTGAAAACTCATTTATGTGAGGACTGCAGCGAATTCTTAAGTAGCAAGATTCACTTGAATAGGCATGCTAAGATTCATACAGTACCAAAGTCTTATGTTTGTGAAGAGTGTGGAAGGTATTTGGTTGGAAGAGTAATTTAAATAGACACGTTAAGATTCACGCAACAAAAAAGTCTTATGCGTGTGAAGAGTGTGGGAAGGTATTTGGTTGGAAGAGTAATTTAAATAGACACGTTAAGATTCACGCAACAAAAAAATCTTATGTCTGTGAAGATTGCGGTATATCTTTTGTTTCATTGAAAGATTTAAATAAGCATTGTAATCATACAAAATATAAACCATATATGTGTGTGGAATGCGGAAAAGCCTATTCTCTAAAAATAAGTTTGAAAAATCATCTTTCTATTCATAGAAGTAATTTAAGTTTCACTTGAAATCCCAAGTGCAGTGAAACACTGTTTGGCTCTGGAAAGTTTTAAGTAAATCAATGTATTGGATACATGTGTTAATCAGAATTTATTGTCAAATCTTTTCAAGTGAACAATCTCGTAAATTCTAAGCAAAGGTCTGTCATTTAATAATATTGTTAAATTGAAAACATATGTTTTGTATTTAACAATATTTTTTAATTATGATTTCATTATACTTATAAGAATTTTTGTATATTTTTTTTTTATAATTTTGAATTCAGCTTTATTTCTATTTGTGATACGATAATTTCTAGATGAAAACTGCACACATAATTTAATTTTTTAAATCTTTTTATGTACTATAAAAGCTTTTGATTATTTACTTTTATTTGTGATTTTATTATTTTTTTTTCATAAATTTTAATGTAACTAGGATGTATTTCTCCGATATTGTTTTAGAATATTTTTAAAAAATTCTTTTTTAAATAAGATACAATATATGTGTTTTAAATTTCAATATTTGTATTTTATAATCTCATTTTATATCGTTTACGAAGTTCATTTGTAGTTTATGTTGTATTTTTACGTAGTATAAATTATGCAAATAATATATTTACTCTTTTAACTGGGAACATCTAATTTATTATGTTATTTTGCAAAGAATTTCGTATTCTGCATCGAATTCGACCCGTTTTCTCTGCATGTAAAAACATTTCATAAATTGGGATTATGGTCTTTTCTTTCTAATAAGATGCTAAAGTTGGTGGTCTTATTTCAATAATCTATGAAAAACATTTCTAATTTTAGAAGTACAAAATTATTATATTTTTGAAATATTTTGTGTATATTTTGGTGTTTTTCTTAGAAACTTATGATTAAAATTCTGGAGCAGAATATTTTTGTTTATTATAAATGTGATGTTCGTACTGAAGAGTTTCATGCAATAAAATATTTATTCGCAATATCTTTTAATATTCTGATTTTTAAATGCATCAGTTTGCTTTAATGAATATAAGCGGATATTATAACAAGAACAAATATGATAAAATGATTTTTTATTGTAAAAAATAAAAAGAAACAAGTAATTGTAACAAAATTTAGTCTGAGCTCAATAATTTGCGTTTTAAATAATTTTTAATAGTTTTGATCAGTTCACTAATTAGAAACTATTCATTTACATAATGTAAAGGAGAATAATTTTTCCAATTGCAAAAATTTGTAATCGCAAATTTGCTTTTAAGTTACATACCTTGAAGCTAACAGATTAAGATTTTAAAAAACACTAACATTTCAACTTTTACTTGAAATATTTTTTGGTTTTATTGAAACTAAAAAAAATGAAGAAAAAAATTATTTTTAAAAATTAGATCTTAGTTAATAAATATTTCCTTAAAGTAGTACTAAATGATGTTATTATGAATTACTAATAAATTAGTTTAATATTCAAATAGAATCATACAGTTTTTCTTAAATGTTTCCTATTGATAATGGAGCAAACTGGTGGATAGCACTGGCTTTCCAAACTTAACTCGAAACCCTGAATGTTAAAAATGTGTAAACATTAACTACAGAAACTGCTTGGAATCCTTGTATTATACACTTAAAACCTAAGAATTTCGTAGTTCTAAATAGAGGCATATAATCGTGGACATTTTATTTTTCGGGAAGCTAATTAATAAGACATACCCTCACGTAAAAATAATTTTTGCAAAATAATAATCGGCTGTTCCAACAGGCAGTTTATCCATAAAATTTAGAATTTAATACAAGAACAAAACGCATAATAGCATTTTTAAAATAAAATCTAAAAAAATTACAGAATTCCAAACGATTTTCTTTTCTGGAAAATTCTCAATTTCACTTTCAAATAACATTGAATTTGCTTTCACCAGACGATCTTTTAAAACAATTTTACACTATTTAATTATTAGCTCACGAAGAAGAAACTAAGTAACTGTGTATAAAAATACTCTAAGAAATTTAAATAAACCAATAAGGATTGCTCATGAAAGAAACTTAAAAATGATCGAGTGGCTAGTCCTCTGGAGATTAACATCACAGGTTTCGGGTTCGAATGCCAGCTGTGCTATGGATGTTTGTAGGGATTCGAATCCCCTTAAAACTATATGTACCTGTCTAATTAGTTCTCGTGTTTAAGAAATGATATCAGAGCACAAACCAAATCAAAATAGAACCTATTTTTATGATTTATATTTTACATTGCTGCAGTATGCTAAATAAGAGCTTGATATTGCATTGCTGGGGACTACATTTTTAGATAGTCAAATTTCTTCTTCGAGTTTGCATTAAGCGTTTTTAAGTGTTTTTTGAAGGAACTGCAAACTTTTCCTGTGTCCTGTCTATAACACTTAGACATTTTTAAATATGTTTGCTTAAAAGAAGTGTTGTATAAGACATAATCCAATGATTTAACTTGGTTGTTAACTTGATTTCGAACACCAACAAACATCCCTGCCACTGCCAAGATTCGAACCTGAAGTCTGTGGTGCTGAAGATGATACATTGATGTATGCTAGTAGATGAAAAAGGCTTGAATGAAGTTTCATCGCTGGAATGAAGTTTCATCGAAGTTTCATAATCTTTCGATTTAAATGCTTTACGGTAGTTCAAATTAATAATGAACAGTCACAATTTGTAATCTTCAACATGGAAATTATGAACGAAAATGGTAATTTGGATTTGCTTTTTATTAAAATTTAATAATATATAGTTGATTTATCTACATTATATGAAGAATTTGAGCAAATTCGATCTGAAATTTGTCGCGATGTTATTCGAAGTTTTTCCGATTCATTTATTATTTAGTTATGATTCTTTCATTTGAGAAATCACCTTATAATAGAAAAATTGTGTTGTTTTTAGAATGTTAAAATACAGATGCTTATAAGCAATGCAAAAAACATTAAAACTTAAAATATCTTCCTTACAAATAAAATTTTCAAAATTATTTCTTTGAAATTTAACAAATTCAGAATTTATTGAAGCTTAATTTATCAATTAATTCGAAAGGGGGAATTTTTATGGGCAATCAAAACTATTACAATGTAGCTGCAGTTAGTTCTTTATTACCCATTGCAATTAATCTACCCATCTGAATCAATTATTTATCCGTGCATCTTTTTTAGGCTGAATCACTAATTTTACTAAACAAAAAAAAAAAATCTAATAATGTAGCTTAACAAAAAGAAAGCATTAAAATATTTTTTAATAAAATAAAAATCTTAATTTCTGTTACAAGAGATAAATTATATCTTAATTTGTTAGTTGATTAAGTAAAGAAAAACTTACATTTTTTTGTTGAATAAGATACCTATAAAAGACAAACTTAACTTATAAAACTACTAAAGATAACTTATAAATTCCTTAATAAATATACATTTTTACTTTTAGACGCTAATTGAAATTATCGTAATTTCTTGTCATTAATTCTTAAATTACACATTAAAAAATATACATTTTGGTGTTATGGATTACAAGCAACTACATTCAACTTGTTAAAAACTTTTCTAAATAAGATTAGATGCCGAAGATATATAAATTGCAACCTAAAAATACTTTTTGCCCACAAAAATTAAAAATTAATAAAAGTTTTTGTGAGAGGAAAGTAAATCATCTCCTAAACATAAAAGGAAGAAATGTTATAAGAAGGAATTTTATAATGTTTCAACATTTTATAATGGTTAACTAGGAATAAGCTTTTTTTCCATGCTTTTTAATGATAGACATTTTAAAATATTTTTATGAATTATTTACTGATTGTAAATCCTTCTTTGTTATTTTATAATGAAAGTATTACTTTCCTTTTTTTTTTTATTGAAAACAATTCTCTCTGTCAAACAAACAAACAAAAAAAAAAAAAAATATTCTTTTGAAGATAAGGTGATCGGATTCTGTCCTAATTGACTGAATTCTAGAATAAATAAAATATTTTTGAAAAGATAGAAAAAACTATATCCAAATCATCTTCGAAAAAATTGAAAATTACCTTTTATTTCTACTGAAAGAAAGAACGTAAACAAATTATTCTGTTTCAAATAATCAGATGCATTGCTATTCGAAAATAATTATACAGTAAAACCAAGATAGAACATTAACATATCGATAATAATGAATCTAATCATATTAAGAATTATTTCAATTTGTGAATAACAATTGCAATTGGAATTAAAACCCTTCATCAAAATAGGGCCACGTCCAACAACTTCAAAGGACCCACATTCATCATATTCTTAATCAGATTACAAGTGTAAATATCTCAGAATTACAGAAAACGCGCGTATTTAAATCTGCGACAGCAATCTCCGCACTTAGGACTTGATCCCGCGGACACAGATACCTTAAATCTTTTCGGAGGGATACAAATGTCCTGAGAGAACCAGCCTTCGCAGTCGGATTAAAACCTCTGTTCTCCCCCCCTCAATAAATTAGCAGGGGAAATTGCCATCAGCACCCAATTACATGGGCGGCCCAATGTTCTCCATGATTATATTCTTATCACTTGCGCGTTTAATGGCACAAGTGCGAATGGAATTAAGGGAAATCATGTCTTAGACGTGCATTTGTTGCAATCGCCTTCAATAATCATTGGAGGCAGATTGCATCTACTGCTACTCTCTGCGACTCCTATGCGTAATAGATGTTCGAAGTTTCCGGAATAGGTGGTAATTACCCCCCTTGAAACCGGCTTTCGGTGAGTTTCGTCGATGATTTCTCTCCGGGAATAAATTTGGCTCAATTTCGTCTTTTAAAAAGAAGGCTTAGGGATGGTTAAAATTGATTTTCATTCCGGGTTATGTGTTAATTAGAAAAGCCTTCTGCTCCTGATTAAAAATTGAAGCGGAGTAGTTTTAGTTACTTAAATAGGGTTTTATAATTTATTTTAATTAAATATTTAAAATTACATTTGAGCATAGTTGATTATAATAAAAATAAAAAAAAAAAAAAAAAGATCGGAATTTTGTATGGTCAAATCAATCAACTATGCGTTTTGTTTGCTATATAATTTCTATGTTTGTATCTCTGAACAATGGTATTGATATAAAAGTAAATTGTTAGAAAAGACTGATATTTTACTATACATTTTTATTTAATTGAAAATATAATTAAATTAAAATATTAATGTAATTGAAATTATTATAAGACATTAATCTAGAGAAAATAGTGTTCCTCTTAAATAGTGATACTCTATTTAAGTAACAGTGCTAATTAATATTATCCAACATGCAATTTTTACATCCATATAGACAAACCTTCAATTTTATAGATTTGTCTTGCAAAATTTGTTTTTTATAAAATAGACAATAAAACATACTTTTATTATCTTTCAAGGCTTCTTTCTAATAAGCTTTAATGAGCTAAAATTGACTTTATTCAAAAACTTTATAATCAGAACAATATTTTTAAATATTAAATCAAAACTTTAAAATTCTGGTTTTGTGTTATATATTCCAAATCATTTTTATTTAAATTGAAAAAAAAAAAAAATATGTAATATAATAAAGAATTTAAATGTATCAATCGTGAACATGGTTTATTGTGAAATCTGCATGACCAAACATGGACTGGACAAGAACCCTTTTATGTTTTTTCAACTGAACTTGAATTTTATAATGCTACGTGTAATAACATCTATAAACATCATTGACTTTTGTACAGAACTTTTCAAAAATCAGTAATGGTAAGATAAATTTTAATTCTCTTATGTTCACGAATGAAGCCAATTTTAGCTTATTAAAGCTTATTGGAAAGTCACAATAAAAATAAAAATGCATTTTCATGTCTATTTTATAAAAAGTAGATACGTTTCAAGACTAATCTATAAAGTTGAAGGCTTGTCTATACGGATGTAAAAATTACGTGGATAATATTAATTATCTGTGTGACTTAAAATAATCGCCTGCTAGTTCAATAAAAATTTTGTTTTTAATTAGCAAAACAAATAATTTCCCACGGAAAATTTAATTCAGTTCAATTTGGTATGAAATCTAGCTTTCTGCTGATTCTAATTGAATATTGTTCGTTTCCTTGTAGCTCATTAATTTTTATCCTATCTCATACCCGAATTTTATGATAAAAATAACGACAGGAACGAATGTAAAAGAGTTATTAATACAAAAAAAAAAAATACGATTTAATGGTCGTTATAATTAACTTATAGCAACACTGCAATTTAATTTGGTTGTTATAATTCTTACAACAACCCTTAAATCGTATTTTTTCATGTATTTAGAATTCTTTTACATTCGTTCCTCCCTTTCGCCCCCTCCCGTTATTCTCACCATGAAATAGGATAAAAATTAATTATCTATAAGGAAACAGACAATAAACAATTAGAATCATCAGAAAGCTAGATTTCAATCTAAATTTAACTGAATTACAATTTCCGATGGGGGATTTTTTTTTTTGTTTTTTTACTAATTAAAAGCAACTTTTAGTGTACTAGCGTGCGATTATTGTTTAGAATTTTGTTAAATTTTGTGTCATGATTATTAAGAATGCTTTACGCGATTTAAGAGTTTTTGACAACATATAACAGTTCTGGTTTCGTATATTACTACTGTTTTCGAAGGTGTTAAAAATAACATACTATTAATTAAAGTTATATTATTAATTAGGCATACCAATGTATTGTAAATGTCTTGTAAAAACTAGTACATTAAATATAATGATACATAATAAGCACATTTTATGTGTAATGTATAACTATAATTTCTTTCCTATAATACGTAGGGCCTGGTGGTCGAGTGGCTAGCGCTCTGGCGCTCGGTACCAGAGGTTTCGGGTTCCAGTCCCGGCGGTGCCCTGTCTGTGCTGTAGTGGTTCGAAATCCACTTTAAATTGTAGATCCCGGTCTGTTTAGCCTACCATGTGCTCAAGATGACCGTAGAGCGACAAACCAAATCAAACCTATAATACGTAACTTCGTATAATCCAAAAGTGTAATTTTCGGCTCGAAAAAGGCATATCACACATAGTCACTCAAAAAAAGGAATTAGGGCACTTGGCATGTATCACATGTAAAGATATTAAAGAAATAGTAATCACATTAAAACAAAATTAATCAAAAAGTGGATTAACATTTGATATGAAATATATAAGGAAATTGTTTTATATTATTTTAAAATTACAGTTTGATCAAACCTTTTAAGAAATTTAAAAACACCAGTTGTCAAAAGTATTGGGGCAAAATTTAAGAAATATATAGCTCATCAATAAAATCTAATTCATTAACATTTTTTTAGACTATAATTTTAAACATATTGTATCAGCAGAAAAGGTTGTGTATGAAGCAAATGGCGAGAAATAAAGATATTTCTGTTGATGTACGAAAACGTGCTAATAAGTCATTGAAAATCAGTTCATTTTATGAACAAATCTTGAAGCTAAGTAACTTTACTATTTTTAATATTATTTTCAAGTTAAAAAAAAAAAGTAGTATTGAAAACAAGCAAAGGTCAGTGCGTCGAAGGCCATTTAGTGAACGTGAAGAGAGGTGGACTGTGAGACAAGGTCACATTAATCCAAGAACTAGCGCAGTAAAATTGACTTTGAAATCTAAAAGTAGGTTCGAAAATCGGTAAATCCTGAAACTATCAGAAATGTTTCACGAAAATATAAGTATCATGGCGGGGCACCTTGGAGAAAGCCTTACATCAGGAAAGCAAATCGAAAAGCTAGACTGGAATTTGCGTACATAGAGCAGTCAACAAAATATTGTAAAAATACATTTTTGTGGATGAAAGCAAATATAACATTTTCGGATCGGTGGCAAACAAAAAGTTTGGCGCTCGCCAAATACAACATTGCATATAAAAATTTGCGTCTTATTATAGAATATGGAGGTGGCAACCTTTGGTTTGGGAAACTTATTTATTTATTGCACCATCTATAAAGTCTATGTCTACCCAGAAAGTCTCAAATAAAATTTAGAACAAAGTGTGAGAAGTTTGGCTATTTCAAGACATTTTAAATTATACCAGGATAACGACCCGAAACATTCTGCTGATATTATATTTACTCTGCTGATATTATATTTACTCTTATAGACCCTCTATTTCTGTCCTGGTGTGATTAAGACCCCCTATCCAGAGTCCATACCTTAATCTCACTAAACTTGTGTGCTAGCATTTAAGGCTCCTTCCCACCGAGGCGACAGGCGACAACGCTACATGCGGCAGGCGAGACAATTTTTTTGACCCCTTCACAGCGAAACGTCAGAAATAGCATTACGCCTAGTGAAGTTCCGCTTCGAGTTGAAAGTTGGTCAACTCGAAGCGGTGCATTTCAAACTGGTTTCCGGCGAACGTGGTGAGGCTAGTGATTGGTCAAATCTTGTCGCTTAAATCTTCTCGCCTCGGTGGGCACGAGCCTTTACAGTAAAAAACAATATATACAATATTTCTAATCAACAGGAATTTAGAAAAGATCTGATAGAAGAGTGAGTCAAAATCAACGGATCATTTTTGCGCAAAAATTGATCAAATTCATTCCAAATCGACTGCAAGAGGTTATTAAGTGCAAGGGGACTCAACAAAATATTAACTATCAAGTTCATATTTTTAAATTTATTGGTCAGTATCCAAATACTTTTTGAGCAGATTTTCTGACTTGAATTCTTTTACATTAATTGTATTCATAATTGCATTAATATATGAATTTTGTTTGAATTTTTATGATTTGCATTTATTGTGATATACTTCTTTTTTTTGTTTCATGTGTGTATTTAAGTTTTATATTATGACAAAGTCCTGTGCACTTGTAATGTGTCCGAATACTTTTGAGTCAGTTGATTTTTTGATGATCCTCTGATTTTTTGTCTACCAATACGTTTATATCGCAAGGGGACATATACACTGAAGTGACAAAAGTCATGGGATAGCAGTTTGCAAATTTTCAGATGGCAGTAGCATCGTGTAGAACAGGTATAAATGCGCAGTGCTTTCGCAGATCTTTCATTTCTGTTCAAGTTATTCATGTGAAGAGGTTTTGACGTGATGATGACCGTACGACGGGAATTAACAGACTTTGAACGCGGAATGTTAGTTGGAGCTAGACGCATGGGTCATGCCATTTCGGAAATCGTTAGGGAATTCAACATTCCCAGATCCACTGTGTCAAGAGTGTGCCGAGAGAGGAAATTTCAGGCATCACATCCCACCATGGACAGCGCAGTGGTCGACCGCCTGCACTTAACGACCGAGACCGGAGACGTGTCTGCAAAGAGTCGTAAATTCTAACAGACAAGCAACACTGCGTCAAAATAACCGCAGAAATCAATGTGGGACGTACAAGGGACTTGTCTGTTAGAACTGTGCGGAGAAATTTGGCTTTCTTGGGCTATTCAGCAGAAGACCGACTCGAGTGCCTTTACTGACAGAACGACATCGCTTGCAGCGACTCTCATGGGCACGTGAGCATATCGGTTGGTCCCTAGATGAATGGAAAACCGTGGCCTGGTCCGATGAGTCACGATTTCAGTTGGTAAGAGCTGATGGTAGGGTTCGAGTGTGGCGCAGACCCACGAAGCCATGGACCCAAACAGTCAGCAAGGCACTATTCAAGCTGGTGGTGGCTCCGTAATGGTGTGGGCTGTTTTTTTTTCATGGCATGGGACTTGGTCCTCTGGTGCGACTGGACCGAACATTGACTGGAAATGCTTATGTTCAGCTACTTGGAGATCACTTGCAGCCATTCATGGACTTCATGTACCCAAACAACGATGGGATTTTGATGGATGACAATGCGCCATGTCACCGGGCCACAACTGTTCGCGATTGGTTTGAAGAACATTCTGGACAATTCCAACGAATGATCTGGCCACCTAGATCGCCCGACATGAATCCCATCGAGCATTTATGGGACATCATCGAGAGGTCTGTTCGTGTGCCCAAATTCCTGCACCATCAACGCTTTCACAATTATGGACGTCTATCGAGACAGCATGGCTCAATATTCCTGCAGAAGACTTCCAACGACTTGTTGAGTCCATGCCACGTCGAGTTGCTGCACTTCGCCGGGCGAAAGGAGGGCCGACACGATATTAAGAGGTATCCCATGACTTTTGTCACTTCAGTGTATATGTGTCATATATTTCGTGATATGTTTAAATATTACATATTGCGGGCCTACTATATACAACAACTTCTATTTTTATACTCATGAAATTTATCTAATAAAATATTTTTCAACCTTAGAGAGTGTTCTTGATGCTGTAATTATAAAAAAAAATTGCTGTTAAATTAAAATAGTGGAAATCTGAAAGTAGTTAGTTATTCAAGAACTATGGTGAAAACAAAAGAGAAGATATTTCCATGGTAACCATAAAATAAACCAGTAAGGTCACACTGATCGACTACGCTTGCATCGACTCACTGGCATGCGAAGAAACAAGAGCATCAATTGCTGGACGTGATATGAGTGGTTAGCAGAGAAAATAATTAGAATTTGGGCATTCATTACTTTTCTAGCATCTCCATTTAGGAATAGTTACAATTATTAGGCATATTTATACCTTATAGTTTACAATGGTTATGTTTTAACATTAGGTCACTTTAGCATTACAGAGAAATGAATTACTTGGTGTGAAGAAGGTTAAAAAAAAAAAAAAAAAAGTAAGCATGAGCACATCTCTGATATTTTTAATTTTAATTTTATTTTATTATTTATTTATTTTTCTTTTTTTTAATTTTTATTTATTTATTTATTTTTGAATATTTTTATTCATTTATTTATTTTACTTAATTATTTATTTATTATTATTTTTTTTCTAATGATGGTTTTTTTTGCTGTACTCTACAGGAGGGAGTTATTATTTGAATAAGGTAACTGGAAAAATAATTGTGGCATCGCAATGAGTTAAAAAAGGTTAATTCATATGTTAAAATTGAACTCAAAATACAATCTTTGAACGAAATTATTAAATTAACATGGAATAACTCAACAGCCACCACTTTATTCAGACCAAAGACAGCGCTTTCAAACACGCCCCATCCCTTCCACAACACTCATACCAGCTTTTTAATAAAGAAGCAAACATATATCGCCAAAACGCACGACATTTATATCGCGTACAGGTGGCAGCCCAAAGAAATTCTCTCTCCAACTCGCTCCGTTTAATGCCGCCGAGTCCAGAGCTCCATTTAAAAATCTCTTCCCGCTAGAGACAAAAGTTCAAAAATTTACGAGCCCTGCAGCAAACAAACAGCTGCAACTTCAAAACCCTACATTAAAGATGCGCCCCTCTCACCTCATCCTTAGAACGGTGCGGGGACCTGACAAAAGCGAAAGATTTTTATACGGTGGTGGGGGATGGGACAAGGGTGGACGGGGGGAGGGATGGACTAAAGTGGCAAAATGACAGTGAAGCTGGGTGATGATGAAGATGTGCCAACTCGGCGGACCATAAAATTTTATAGCGTTCCGTTTTGCAAAGCTCCACGTACGACGTAGGGCGTGGGTCGGTTTTGCACCTAGGGCGTCCGTTTACGATTTTGGGGCCCGGTGTTGATCCAAGGTGCCCGAATGACTCCATATTCCGGAATTAAAACTAATAAACGTCGGAAATTGTTCATCAGCACGTGTTTTTGATGAGTTTGAAGTCCGTCCCCCTCCCCCCACTACGATTCCTGGTTCTTCGGTTGATGGGGGCCGCTTTAAATAGGTTGCACTCATAAGAGAGGATTATTTGGGTCAGAAGGAAAATAGTGCGATTTTTATGGACTTTTCCTACAGGTTCTTATCCTGTAGGGGTTACTTATTAAGAAATGGAATGTTAAGAGTGGAGACTTTAAGCCGAGATCTGTAGATCTTGGGGTTATACGTTTTAATGATAAGAAAATCATGATATCATGTTAAGTTACATTAACCACTTTGTCATTTCAGAAAAAAATATAATAATTTAATTTAGGTGATATTTGCCGTAATTAAACAATATAGAGTTGAATATTTATTCTGTAAGAAGTAATGAATGTGCTTGCGCACTGGGAATATAATTCTTGTAGTTTAATAATTATAATATTGAGGAGATCAATTATTTGTCTCTCATTCCATTATATTGAGAATTCAAGTTCATATTCCCTGACTACGTTCGTTGCGGTTGCTGCTTATAGATTTGAGGGGGATTATGACTATTTATTCAAAGCATCTCGCTGAAACTTTCACCAAGTCGCCTGATGAAAGTTTCATGGATTTTCTCTCAATAACACTCAAATTCGGGGCAGTTATCCTAGAAACGCTCATGTATGCCATTTTTCCTCCTCTTGCAGTTCATGGCATACATCAGTGGAACTAAGGCACATCAATGTTAAAAATCCATTTCCTTATCAAAAATGGTGATGATTGTTTTCATTAATTACTTTTCAATTAAATGATAATTGCAATATCAATAATAGAATTGATATTTTGTTTGTTTTGTTTTTGTCACTGTGTTTCCAACGTCTAGAAAATTTTAACTACTTGTATGAAGACAATTGAAAAGATACAATAAATATTTTCCCAATAACGCCTGGGAAGAAAGGGAGCCCGTGAAGGAATGAACACAGGATTCTTTCGAAGATGAATTTTAGAAGTTACTGGCCGACATTTGTGGGTCATATGCAGTCCTTTAATTGCAAGAGAAACTGATTATTTAGGAGCTTAAAATTTTGAATTTTGTTTTAAAAAATGTGTTCATATGCAATTGCGAAATTTAGTTTCTTATTAAAACAGGAATGTCTCTAAGGTATTACTCTGCTTAAGGAGCATACAACGGTGAGAAATTTGAAAATAAGGCCATTGATTTAGAAGATAGTATTGTTGTACATCAGTGAGCTTCATGTACCAATGTAAAAAGCGTACATCAGACAGGCTTATTTCCTTTTTTTCAAGAGGAACTAAATAGGCTTTGAAACACGTAAAATAGCTTTACGATATGCATAACCTTTGGTAAACTTGTAACCACAAACTGGGTTGTCCTCATTGGCTCCTTCTGAAATGAGCGATAGAATGCTTCATTCAGTAAATGTTGGAATTGCGCGCAGCGATAAACTCACCATTTGAGTGGAAACGGTGGTTTCTTTGGTTAAGTTGAATACAACAAAATAATACCGTGATATATGACCATAATACAAACAACTAAAATGTCTAAGCAGAAATGAGGATTAATTAAAGTAATTTTTTTAAAAACTTATATTTATTCATTACTTAAATTACAAATTATAACTCAACAGTATTAAGTTATGACTCAACATTCTAGATTTTTTTACAATTAATTATTAAATAATAATATAATTAAAATTGAATCGTTGACTAGTTTACGTATTGCAATTAACAGCAAAATCTATAAAAACATTATTGATACAAATTTAAGAAGACACTCAATAAATCTTTACATTTCTTATTGGTTATCATATTTTAAAAGTTTAGACTTTGCCATTTGAATTTACTACTTTGGATGAGAAAAAATTTTTTAAATTTTCATTTACTCTCTTAAATTTGTACTTAATTATTTCAAGCTCCTTTAAAATCAATTTCTTAAATAAAAAAATCAACCTCATTTTATGAACTAGAAACAAATGTTTAAACTGCGACTTGAAACAATGCGCATAAACAATCCTAAAACCAAACTTCTTAAATCCTTAATCAAAATAAAAAAAAATCTCTCTGAATCAATCAAATCATTCTAGATTTATCTAATTATTAATTATATAATTGAATCAATGACTTGTTAAAGTATTACCAATTAAGAGCAAAATTCATAGAAACATTATTGATAACAATTTATGAAGACATTGGATCTTTACATTTCTTATTATTGATTATATTTAAAGTATTTTAATCTTTCTTATTTGTATTTACTACTTTAAATGGGAAATAATTTTTTTTCCATTTTTATTTATTTACTTTCTTAAATTTTTACTTAATTTTTAAATCTCCTTTAAAAATCAATTTCCAATTCTACTGTGTCCAAAAAGTAAGACCAATTTTCAATTTAAATTTCGCGGGCATATGGAATTTCAATTTTGTTTTTCTGTTTTAGGTTGCTGGTACTGTCCTTGACATCTGTGTGAAATTTGACGTCAAGATATTCATTAGTATTTGAGTTACGCTTGGCTTTGTTCTCACAGACGCTAAAACTGATTCCGGCGATTTTTGAAATGTCTGAATTAATTGAGCAAAGAATGTGCATTAATTTTTATTTGTGGAAACGCATAGTGTTGCAGAAGGCATTCGGTGAGCATTCCTATATCGGGAAAGTAATCTTTAGAAGTGGTATAAACAGTTCAAAGAAGGCAGAAAACGTGTTGAAGACGAATAGCCCTCTGGTCGACCATCGACCTCGAAACCGTCGATTTACAATTAGAGATTTTGCTGATGATGTTGGAATTTCTAAAGGATCTGTTAATTCAATTTTGGGCCTCAAACGCGTCAAATCTCCATTGGTACCCAAAACACTGAATGCGCCAGCTCACACTGCATTGATTCTTCGTGACTTCCACAAGCACCGTATTCACACCGTGAGACTTTTGGCTATTCCCTAAACTCAAAAGACCACTGCGGGGACACTGAAGAGATTCAACGTGAATCGGCGCGCGCTTTGAAGGCCATCCCTGTCGATAACTTTTTAGCATGCATTGAGGATTGGAAAAAAAGTTGGCATAAGTGCATTGTGTCCGGAAGGGATTACTTGAAGTCAATGAAATAAATTTGGAAGAGTAAATAGAGTTTTTGAAAAAAAAATAATTCGTCTTACTTTTTGGGCACAGTAGTAGTCTCTCTCTCATTTATATTTACTACTTTAGATGAGAAATAATTTTTCTACTTTAACTCTCTTAAATGTTTACTTAATTATTTCAATCTCCTTTAAATTCAATTTGGAATATTTTTACAATCCCCCTCCCCCATTTTATGAACTAGGGACAAATTCTTAAAATGGACTTGAAACAATGTGCATAAACAATCCTAAAAACAAACTTCTTAATCCTTAACCAAAATAAAATAAAAAGAGTGTCTATCTCAATCAATCAGATGGGCAGCCTATTTTAAGAGATATCGCCATCGAAATTTCGCCAATAAAAAACGCCACTCCGTCGAAGATTTATAAAGGCCTAATAAAACGCCTTTACAACCGGCGGACATTCATTTTCGAAATTGACACATTCAGGGATTGAATTTTGTAGTTTCTAAATTCGGTCTCCTTGTAGCGAGTGTTGATGTAATGGCTTTTCCGCTCTGCTTATCATCACTCATTGGCCTCCTCTTCCCTGACGTTGGCGATGGAGACATCCGACGGCGGAGTCTCTTGCCTTGACGGGAGATGATGGTGCCATTTATGACCGCCAAGTGAGTTATGGCGGAGAAAAATGAGCCAAATAAGTTTTTATTGATTGTTTAGTGTTTTGGAAGGATAGGCGCTTAAGTAGAGTTATTTTATTAAGAAGTATTTTTGATTTATTACGAAATTAATGTTACTAATTAAAAATATCACAATTTCAAGGTCATTATTTTTTTAATATTTTAATTGGTTCTAATAATATTTTTTATTTTTTTAGTCAAACAGATTATTTTTTTTTAAGAGCAACAGAAAATAGAAGTTAGCCAAAAAAAAAAAACATTCAAGTACTTGAAAAGGTTGATTCTTTGGTAATATTTTAGGAAATTATATCTATTCTGTAGATATATTATATATATATATATATAATAGTTTTTAGTATTTAGCTTTTTCTAGCTTTTACTTTTCTTAGGTATCAGGAATACTTTACTTTCTTTTTTTTTTTTTTTTAGAGGTAAAACATAGCAATCGTTTTAACATTGGGGGTTTCATAATTAAAATGATGTACATATTAAATTTTAACAAAAAAGAGTTTCTTTATTTATACAAATAATTTACGCTGGGTTGTTATATACAGAAGTGAAAAATTAGAAATACAATTTGATCTCAAACACAGTTCAATCAAATGTCGGAGATTTTCAGAGTACGTCGAATTTAATTGTCTGGTATGTAGCACACGGCGTGATAAACGAAACCACAAGGGGTACACTATGAAAAACCGGCGGAAACACTTCAGAGGAAAAAAAGTAAAGCAACACTTCTGGTTGACTCGTCGCAGAATTCTCTTTTTTTTCTCCAAAAATCTCCCTTCAAAAAAATCTGTCAAAAGGAGGGGTGTCAGTTTCCCTCACTTTTCATTGAGTAAACATTTCTCAGCTTATGGTCGATCACCAATAACGATGGAACAACTCATGGTGTAGCCCATATTCAATCTGTAGTTGTTCCGACCTATGAACGTCGCATAGACAATCGCTAATTTTACGAGTCTCATTATACATGACACTGAATATCTACTATCAGATTTGAGTGGCAGGTTTTTCTCATTAGTAAAAACACTAATTGTATTTAATATAAAACAGTGGCAGATTGTTCTCATTAGTAAAACGCTAATTGCATGTAATTTGATAAAAAAAAAAAAAACCACACTATTTGTCTGTTATCAAATTTAAGTGATGGGTTGTTATCATGTACTTGTTGAAGAATATCCATTCCTCTCTCCTAGGAATGAAATGCTAAAACACTTCCCTTGAAAAAATATAAACATATCCTGGAAATATTTCTGATATTTATTACAACATAATTTTATAAATTTCTTAGACGAAATGAAATTTCTTTTGTTCTTCTATATTTTTAAAATTTATATCTTTAACGAATTTTTTAAACAAAACTAAATAAAAGTTGATATCTTAAAAAATTCTAAAATTTTTCATCTCTGTACCTAGTTGATATCTTGAAATGATTTCAAAATTTCAATAAAATATCAGCTGGGTTTAGTTGTTTTAAGCATGAAAATCTTCTCATAATGCTTAAATAGATTGTAAATCTTCAAATAATCTTTCCTGTCAGAAAGAATAATTTTATTGATGCAACAGTCTCTGTATTACTATTAAGAATCAAAATAAAAAACTTGTAGGTTTCAATAAACTTTTCCCCCAAAATTAGTGTTTTGGAAATTTCCATGCTTACTTTTTTATATAGATACATATTGCTTTTTATAATAAATGCAGTAGTTTATAATTTAAATAATGTGGAGTTCTTATAATTAAATAGTTGTCTAGTTGAAATTTTCTTGAAATCAAAAACAACATGCTTCAATTCATTAAAAAAATAGAATTTAGACTTTTAATGGAACAACTAGTGAAATGAAACATTTTAAGCAATTCTCTTTCAAGAATCTGCATCGTAACCTTTTACTGAAAACTAATAATTTTTAGTATTCTATAACATTCACTAAATTATAAAAAAAGCCTCATTTAAATATACAGCAGTAAAAATGAAGCAATGTTTTTACTACATTGAGAAAATCATTATGAAATAAATAAATTAATTGATAAATAGTACCATTAATAACTTCATTTTATATCAACGGAAAATTTTGGAAAATCAATTAAATATTTGTAGAATTTATTATGTATGCACAGTTGTTACAGAAGTTTGGTTGCAACAACAGGACAAAATTACAACAATTTTCATCAAATATTAATATGCTGTTAACTTAAAATTTTCCTTATAATTATAATAATATTGTTCCGCAAAATCCTTTAAAAATAATTTATATTTAATAATTAATAAAAACTGCAAATGTTTATTGAAATTGTTATTAAATTTTTGACAAAATTTATTAAAGCGATTTATAATTAGGATTTTTCTTAATTAAAAATTCTTTAAAAAGTATAATTTTGTTCCCATAAATTGATTTCATAACCATTTAAAGCTATGCTTGAAAAATTATCATACGTAACCTTACGTATTTATACATTATTGAAAAATTCATTTGTAAAGTTATACGTTTACAAATGAAAAAAATGAAATTGGCTCATCTTCTGATAATTAGAATATATATGTTGAATAATATCCTAATTAATATAAGATCCAATGATTTTTCTATAACTTTGGTAAATTGACCAATAGGAAATAAGAAGCATAAAAAGATTGACAAATTTAAAATGCATAAGAGTTAGGCATTGTTATAAGAAGCAATGCAATAGAAATATGGACATATTTTTTCAATATATTAAAAGGTTTTTTATCTGTATATAGACATTTCTTATTAATTCATTTTTTTTCTAATATGTTATTTCAAATGAGCTGTGGATGCTGAGGTAATCTAAGTTCCCCTTTTGATCTCTTTTTATAGGACATGTTTAAAGGCAAACAGTATTGAGACAGCTCAAGGATTGTAATTGCATTTGAAAGAAAATATGAACCTCTTAATTAAGCTTGCGATTCTGATCATAGGCTTGCTAGAAAATATAGTTTAATTAACGTGAAGGTTCATGTTCAAGCTGGTCAGTCTATCTACTTTGAGTATTTTCTATATCAGCATTCATTCCTCAACCAAGGTAAGTCTGTTTATAACTTCCTTTATAATAGATGATCTATGCAGTATATTAAAAAGGAATAAATACTACAGATTGCAATTGAAATGATCTGATTGAATGAATTTTTAAAAAAAAAAGTTGTCAGCAATTTTTTTAGTATGATACAGATACATGTTGTTTGATCATCCATTTCCTTCTTCTTGATCTTATTACTTTATTAATTCAAATATTTATTTAAGAATTATATTTCTTTTATTTAATTAATTCTCACCTCTCAACCAAAGTATCTTTTTCAAACCCATCTTCTGATTTCCATCTCCTCTCCATGATTGACAGATCCTTTTCTGTAATCAGTGCTATTTCATTATTTCATCTATCGCCATTCATTTCAGTTCAAGGTAATCTGTTTATATCTTATTTAATCAATATAATGCAATATATCAATAATTATGCAATAGTCTGACCTAATGAATTCAATAAGATAGAAGTGATCAGCATTTTTTTTTTTGTAGTATGATGCAGATATACGTCGTTTGATCATCCATTTCTATTGTCCCAATTTTATTACTCTAATAACACCCACCATTAAAACGAATCTCTTCAGCACAAACATATCTTTTCCTTACCCATCTTTAGATTTCCATTCTAACACCCATGATTGGCATATACCTTTCAGAAACCAACCAGTACTATTTCAGTATTTTATGTATCATTCCTCCGCGATCAGAGTAGTTTGATTATATCTTCCTTTATTGCTATACTATACATGAAAAAAACTCACAGCTGAATACAGATATATGTCATTTGATAATACATTTCTATTGTCTTGATTTTTATTACTCTACCCCCTCATTAAAACGAATCTCTTCAACTCAAACACCTCAAACCCATCTTCAGATTCCCATCCCAGCATCCATGATTGGCATATACCTTTCTGTAACCACTACTATTTCAATTATTCATATATAACATCATTCATTCCCGATAAGGGTAATCTACTTCTATCTTCCTTCATTGCCATACTGTATATTAAAAAGCACAGATGATACAGATTCCAAATGCAATAAACTTACGGAATGAATTTTGTATTATAGGAGTGTCCAGCACTTTTGTAGTATGACACAGATATTTCATAATCCCTTTCTATTGTCCTGATTTTCATTACTCTATTAACATCCATCATTAAAATGAATCTCTTCAACCCGAACATCTCTTTTCAATAATCATCCTCAGATTCCAATTCCAATTCCAACACCCATAATTGGCAAATCTCTTTCTGTAAACCGTGTTTTTCAGTATTTCATCTATTACTATTCATTCCCAATGAAGGTAATCTGCTAAGATCTTATTTTTATAACATGTGGGCTATACGATATATTAAAAATACATAATGCAATTGCAATAATCTGATTGAAGGAATTTTATAAGATAGAAGTAACCAGCACTTTTTGGTGTATAGATATACGTCATTTGATAATCCATTTCTTTTGTCCTAAACTTTATTAACACCATCAGAAATTAAGCACTTATTAAAAGAATCCCTTCCACCTAAACACCTCTTTTTAAGACCCATCTTCAGATTCCCATCCCAGTACCCATGATTGGCGGATCCTTTTTTGCAACCAGTATTATTTCATAATTCATATATCATCATTTATTTCGATCAGCTTAATCTGCTTACATCTTCCTTTATTCTGCGTTATATAAAAAAAAAAAGTACATATAATACAGATTGCAATTGCAATAACCTAACTGAATGAAATTTGTAAGATATGTTGTTTTTGCTGTATGATACATATATTTGATAATCCATTTCTGTTGTTCTGAATTTTATTACTCTATTAACACCCATCATTAAAACGAATCCCTTCTACCCAAACACCTCTTTTAAAGAACCATCCTCAGATTCCCTTTACAACAGTCATGATTGGCAAACATCTTTCTGTAATCAGTGCTATTTCAGCATTTCATCTATCACCATTCATTCCCAATGAAGATAATCTGCTTACATCTTATTTTATAATATGTGTGCTATACTACCAATCTAGCAGTCATGATTGGCATATATCTTTCTGTAACAAGTACTATTTCAGTTATTTATATGCCATCATTCATTCCCGATTAGGGTAATCTGCTTATATCTTCCTTTATTACTATACTATGGATTTAAAAAGGCACAGATGGCAATTGCAATAATTTAACTGAAGGAATTTTGTAAGATAATGTCAGCATTTTTGTAATATGCTACAGATAACCCACTTCTATTATCCTGATTTTCATTACTGCATTAACACCCATCATTAAAACGAATCTCTTCAACCCATACACCTCTTTTCAAGACCCATCTCCAGATTCCCTCCCCACCATCCATGATTAGCAGATCCTTTCTGCAACCAGTAACCAGTATTCATTCACCATCAAGGTAATCTGCTTATATGTTCCTTTATTGCCATACTACATTTTTAAAAAAGGCACATATGATACAGACTGCAATTGAAATAATTTGACAGAATGAATTTTGTAAGATAGAAAGAGTTCAACACTTTTTTTTTTTTGTAGCATGATACAGATATATGTCATTTGATAATCGATTTTCATTACTCTATTAACACCCATCATTAAAACGAATCCCATCAACCCAAACACCTCTTTTCCGAGGCCCATCTCCAGATCCCCACCCCACCGACCCATGATTGGCAGATCCCTCTCTGCAACCCTTGACGCCGAACAAGCAGTCAGTGCCTCTGACTGGGCGCGTTCATCTTGATTTTTCCTCGGGCCGGAGGGGTGGGAGGTGGAGGCCAAAGAGAGAGGAATAATAACTAGACTGAGATGGATGGTGAGGAGCGTCAAAATTATGGGCCCCAGAAAGAAAATGTTAATGTAATTTTCATAGTGAGGCATTACGTGTCGGAGAATGATGGAAAGGAGGGGTGCCGGCAGATCGACGTTTGCCATTCGTCGGTTGGAATTTTTTTGCCCCCTGCCTCCCCCTCCTCATATGTTTGTTTTTGTGCCTCGATGATCGTCCGCTATTCTAGAGGGTGTCGTTAGGGATTCATAGATCCTCTTCGAGTGCCAATAGTCGTGTGATTGATTCGAGGAGTAAACGGTTTAATTTGGTTAGGAGAGAGAGAAGGATAGAGTTGAGAGTTGCTTTTCGATAAAATCCGAATCGAATTGCATCCGGGGTGCTAAGTGGAATTGGAATGAGCGTGAATGTCTGAATGAAGGCGGGGGTAACTGATGGGGAAGTTTATAAGAGATGAAATTAAGGTTCTTAATCTGTACTGAAAGGAAGACGCATTAAAATTTATTTGTATTATTAAGTCAGAGGTGAGAGATACATTAGAAAATTTTTGACGAATATATATATATATATATATATACATATTATGTACATATTTTTATATGTGAATAATTTAATACCTTATATAAAGTTTTTTTGGTTGTTAATTATGAGACCTGATGGCCGAGTGACTAGCGCTCTGACGCTCGATGCTAAAGATTTCTGGTTTAAGTCCCGGAGGTGCTAGGTTTCTAGTTTAAACCCCGGTGGATATTTGTAGTGATTCGAAATCCACTTTAAACCGTAGGTCCCGGTCTAATATGACTTCTACTACTACCACATCACTGTGCCTAGAGCTGAGTTGCCCCTTTTACAGTTTGGGAATGATGTGAGTGAGAAGAAGTCTCATTGGATTCTGTGACTCTCTACTGTCATATGTGACCGGGATCTACGGCTTAAAGTGGATGCCAACCCCCTAAAAACATTCATGGCACCGCCGGGATTCAAACCCGATACCTGTGGTACCGAGCTGCTAACCAGAGCGCTAACTACTCGGCCATCAATCCCCCTAGATCTAATATGACTGTAGAGCGTTGGGCGTAAGGCTGAAAACTCTACCCCTTAAAAAAAATTATTGCTAATTGAAGCTATTGCACCACTGATGATGATGATAGTTAATTATATTTAAATCAAGTCATTATTAAAAATTTTTAAAGAGTTCATTAATATGTGTACAAAAATTAATTTTTGTTAATTGTTGTTTTCTTTAATGGATTAAGAAAGTACTTATGTACTATTTATTAACTCTTTCTTAACCCATTAAAAGATACAAACTTTCCCCACTTAAATTGAATGAACAAAATTTAATTTTTTGTATTTGTAGGATTTAATTATGGAAAAAATAATTTTTTTTTTATCCGATTTACAAAATGTTGGGAAAAGGAATAGTAAACAAAATGATCACTTTTCAGATACATATATTTTTTAAATATTTTGTTTGAAGGCACATTACATGTTGTACATACAATTATAAATTGCTAAAATAGAAACATAACTTCATAAAATTTTCTGGCTAGTACTGGCATCTAAGAGAAAAACTTAAAAGTAAAGGGAAAATTATTATTATGAGAAACTTAATATATATTTTTCTCGCAATCAGGGAAACTTTCTCTGTATCAGTAAAAGATTAATAATTCCTTTTTCAATAAAAGAGATTAGAAAAATTTATCACAGGAAAAAGAAAAAACATCGTTTATATAAGGCTGAGTTTCACAATGTTAGTCTTAAATGGGTCAGCATATAAGTAATAAATAAGTTAAAATTCATGTCTTATGTTTTCACTCATATTAACATTACATATATAAATAGTATAAAACATAATATAATGTAACAAGTAACACTGGCAAATAACAAGTAATACTGATACAGAAAGTAATGCCGATAAACATTTATCAAGTGATTTATCTTTTATGAGATACACAACATTAAGAATCAGTTTTGAGCAGACATTTAAACCATTTTTATTAATGCTAATATCTTGGATCTTTAAAATAATAATTAAAATGTCATCTACCTTTTTTTTTTTGTTGAATAACATAAAAAATATGCAAATTATAAAAATACATTTACAATAGTAAACTTTCAACAAGTAACATTTATAATCCATTTAAGCGTGATATAACTTTGTGATACATTCTTATCATGATGATTGGCTATCCACGAAATTAACTTATTTATTGCTTGTAGATGCACAATCAATAAGGAGAACACACAATATTTATTGATAAACAGAGGATGGAGAGTAAAATGATATGTTTAATAATAGCTTGTTAATTGGTATAGATTAAATAATGTTATTCAAAAGTTTCTGTTTAATCTTTTGATTATTTTCTTATTAATAACAAACATAACTTAGTGCAATAAGGATTTGAGTATTAAATATCGATAAAATTTAAATAAGAAAAAAAAAAAATATCGAAAATGTAACGTTTGGATATTTATTTTTAAATTAAGTTCTAGGATTTTTTCAATTTTTAATAAGAAAAATTTAAAAAAAAAAAAAACGTTTTTCTAATCATGTTTATTAAAATATTATATCATCAGAGATCGGAGAAATAAAATAATCATAAACAAGTTTTTCATATTCAATTATGATGATCTCGCTATTTTATATTTCAATTTTTGAAAATTTCATACGTTTCACCGGTTTTCATTTTTGAACATTTAAATTTTTTTGTTATAAAAGCAATGGTGCCATAATTTCTTCTTCATTGGTGCAATAGCCTTATGGCAGATCGAGGCCGCTGCCTACTGGCAGATTTTTGAGACAGGAGATGTTTTCTTTTTACAGGGTAGGTTTGTTAGCCCTACAGTCATATTAGACAGGGACTTACGATTGAAGGTAGATTAAAAACCACAACAAAAACATCCATCACACCGCCAGAACTCGAACCCGAAACCTGTGTCACTCGGTCATCAGTCGCCATGTTATAAAAAACTTTTATAACTTTTATTATTTAATTTATTACTTTCATAGATGTATTACAATAATACATTGTTATAATACTTTTAAATGTAATATATTGCAGTATTGGTTTAGATTTAGCTTGTATTTCATTTAATCAAAATAAAAATGCTGCTTACATTTTTTTTCTTGATTTTTGGCAATGCGCCACATAAAAAAAAAAAAAAAAAAAAAAAATTACTGCTTACTAAACAACAACTTATTTACATCTGTTATTCCAAATGATGACTATTATTATAATTAGAAACTTTTTTTCTTCTAATGCAACTAGCAAATAGACCATGATCTTTCGCCATAAGGGCTGCGCCGATGTTACTCACTTTGTATTGCCCAGGGGGGCGCGTGTAACTTGATGGCAAGCCACGGAGTAACAATGCCCCCGCAGCGCTCTACGATCCTATTAGGACCGGGACCTACGGTTTAAAGTGGATTCGAACCACTACAACACCCATGGGCAAAGCCGGGATTTGAGCCCGATACCTGTGGTACCGAACGCCAGAGCGCTAGCCATTCGGCCATCAGGCCCCATATAATCAGAAATAATTAGAAACTTAAATTTAAAAAAAAAAAACATCTGGATACATTTATAAACTGTATAAGATTATTTCCATTTTGTATTCAATACTATAGTAAAAACAGTTTAACAGATACAGAAATAAAAAAATAACTATAAATTACGTATGATTTAAATTGATGTTTTCCAAATATATTGAAAGATTTTATAAAGTTACATTATTTCTATTTGTATTTTATAAGAAACCAATGGCCTCTTTCATTGTGATACTCAAAATTTATTTTAAAAACATTTACAACAACATGCTTTAACGAACAAATATCAGCAATTGGTGAAACATTTAGTATTTGAATAAATTTATAAATTAGGAAACATTTATTCTTCCAAAAAATAACAAAACAAAATAAACAAAAAATAATAATATAATGAAAAGTGCCAAGCAGAAGAAAAATCGTAAAGGAATTATAATATCGAATCCAAAAGGAACACACACTAATAATAAAAAATAAAACAAAAAAAGTGCCGTCTTATGGGTTATGTTAATCATGCATCTCACAGTCTGCTTTGTTGATGTCAATTAAGTGCTAACCAAGGCCGGTAGGGTATCTAAAACTCCAATACAGCTGTGCTCTCCCTCTCTCTTACTCAAAAAACAAAATGAATAAAATAATAATCGTATCTAATATCCGGTATAAAATACCGCCGGGGACGAAAGGAGGGGGTGGGGGAGCAGCAAAAAGTACACCGAGAAAAAAAGATTAATATGAAAAAAAGGATCGAAAAATAATATAAGCGCTTTAAGGCAAAAACTGGATGCCAGTAAGGAAAACAGGGGGTTGGGGGTAGGGTGTAGGGAGATGGAAAAAAAGTAATTTTAAGGCGTCCAAATTTAATAAGAAGAGGCGTCTGCAGAGCTTTGGCGCCTCAGTGTTTTGCATTTCGAGGTTCTCTTTCCAGGAGAGGACATTATTACATCGGCATATGCTGTCTTTTCTGCCCTAACTGGAGAGGGTTGGGACGTCTCAGAGACGCTCTGGAGAAAGGAGTTGGAGGAAGACATTTTCTTTTCTTCTTTCTTCTTTTCTTTTTCTTCTTTTTTTTATTTGTTTCTTCTTCTCTGGCAGTGTTTATTTAGGAGTTTTTGTTTCTTCGAGGGAATTGATACAAATTATGAGTGGATGATTGCGGAATAATCTCTGGTGGGAAGACTAAAGGAAGATAATTAATTAGTAAATGAGTCGGATTTGGTGAGGTTGGTTAAAAGATAAGGAAATGGCAAAAAAAACAACAAAAAGGTTAGTGTTTAGTTTTTAGAATGGACTAAACATTGTGATAATTAGCCTTTGATTATTTTTGCTGGTATTTAAGATTCTTTTTCAATAGTAATAAGGCATTCGGAATTTTTTTACTTTAATCCTGCATTATCATCATCATCAGCAGCAGCCCCATGGTGGGCCGAGGCCGCCTGCTTACTGGCAGATTTCAAGACAGGAGATGTTTTTTTTTTTTACGGGGTAGGATTTTTAGATATACGCCCAAATGTACAATCATATTAGTCCGAGACCTACAGTTTAAAGTGGATTCGAACCACTACAAATAACAATGATACCGCCGGAACTCGAACCCCAAACCTGTGGCACGGAGGGCCAGAGCGCTAGTTACTTGGCCATCAGACCTCTTACTCTACGTAGTGGATATTAATGTATTTTTCACGTAGAATGTTAATGTATGCTAAGGAAGATCTGCATAAAACCATACAATTAAAAATGATGAAGATAGCTGAATTTACGGTAATAATAAGGGAATTATCTCTCTGGCTCTCGGTGCCATAGGTTTTGGTTTCGAGTTCAGGCGGTGCCATGGATGTTTAATAAGAAGAGGCGTCTGCAGAGCTTTGGCGCCTCAGTGTTTTGCATTTGGAGGTTCTCTTTCCAGGCTTGGTTTGGTTTGGTTTGTCGCTCTACGGTCGTCTTGTGCACACTTTAGGCTAAACAGACCGGGACCTACAGTTTAAAGTGGATTCCGAACCACTCACAAACATCCATGCCACCGCCTCTCTTTCCAGGAGAGAGAGAGACAGTATTACATCGGCATATGCTGTCTTCTGCCTAACTTGAAAGGTTGGCACGTCTCAGAGACGCTCGGGAGAAAAGAGTTGGAGGAAGACAGTTTCTTCTTCTTCTCTGGCAGTGTTTATTTAGAAGTTTTTGTTCTTCGAGGGAATTGATACAAATTATGAGTGGATGATTGTGGAATAATCTCTGTTGGAAAGAATAGAGGAAGAGAATTAATTAGTAAATGTGCTGAAAAAATGGTTTTGGTGTCGGATTTGGTTGAAGTTGGTTAAAAGATAAGGGAATGGTAAGAAAAAAATGTTAGTGTTCAGAATAGAATGAACAGGGTGATAATTAGCCTTTGATTCTTTTTATTGATATTTAAGATTCTTTTTCAGTAGTACTAAAATATTTCGGCAATTTTTTTGCTTTATTCCTGCATCATCATCATCATTGGCGCCACAACCCCATGGTCTGCTTACTGGCCGATTTTTAAGACATGAGATGTTTTTTTTTTTTTTTTTTTGTTACGGAGTAGGATTGACAGCCCTACGCCTAACGCTCTACAGTTATATTAGACCAGGACCTACCGTTTTAAAGTGGATTCCGAAGCACTACAAATAACCATGGCATCGTCAACATTCGAACCCGAAACCTGTGGTGGTACAGAGAGCCAGTCACTCATCCATTAGGCCCCTTATCCTTCATAGTGGATATTAATGTATTTTTCACATAGAATATTAATGCAACCTTAAGAAGATCTACATAAAGCCATACTATTAAAAAGATAAATGGCTGAGTTTACGATAGTAATAAAAGAATTAGCGCTCTGGCGCTTGATTCCACAGGCTTTGAGTTCGAGTTCAGGCGGTGCCATGAAAGTTTGTAGTGGTTTGGAAGTCACTTTTAGCAAAGGTCCCGAACTGATGTGGCTGTTGGGCGTAAGGCGGTCTACTGTCACTATCACTATCTTGTTTTCAGGCGGTACCGTGAAAGTTTGTAGTGGTTCGGAAGTCGCTTTAAGCAATAGGTCCCGATCTGATGTGGCTGTTGGGCGTAAGGCGGTCTACTGTCACTATCACTATCTTGTTTTCAGGCGGTACCGTGAAAGTTTGTAGTGGTTTGGAAGTCACTTTTTAGCAAAGGTCCCGAACTGATGTGGCTGTTGGGCGTAAGGCGGTCTACTGTCACTATCACTATCTTGTTTTCAGGCGGTACCGTGAAAGTTTGTAGTGGTTTGGAAGTCGCTTTAAGCAATAGGTCCCGATCTGATGTGGCTGTTGGGCGTAAGGCGGTCTACTGTCACTATCACTATCTTGTTTTCAGGCGGTACCGTGAAAGTTTGTAGTGGTTCGGAAGTCTACTGTCTTTAAGCAATTTGTAGGTCCCTTTAAGATCTGATGTGGCTGTTGGGCGTAAGGCGGTCTACTGTCACTATCACTATCTTGTTTTCAGGCGGTACCGTGAAAGTTTGTAGTGGTTTGGAAGTCACTTTTAGCAAAGGTCCCGATCTGATGTGGCTGTTGGGCGTAAGGCGGTCTACTGTCACTATCACTATCTTGTTTTCAGGCGGTACCGTGAAAGTTTGTAGTGGTTCGGAAGTCGCTTTAAGCAATAGGTCCCGAAATGATGTGGCTGTTGGGCGTAAGGCGGTCTACTGTCACTATCACTATCTTGTTTTCAGGCGGTACCGTGAAAGTTTGTAGTGGTTTTGGAAGTCACTTTTAGCAAAGGTCCCGAACTGATGTGGCTGTTGGGCGTAAGGCGGTCTACTGTCACTATCACTATCTTGTTTTCAGGCGGTACCGTGAAAGTTTGTAGTGGTTTGGAAGTCACTTTTAGCAAAGGTCCCGAACTGATGTGGCTGTTGGGCGTAAGGCGGTCTACTGTCACTATCACTATCTTGTTTTCAGGCGGTACCGTGAAAGTCGCTTTAAGTAGTGGTTCGGAAGTCTACTGCTTTATCTTGTTTTCAGGCACCGTGAAAGTTTGTAGTGGTTCGGAAGTCCTTTTAAGCGATCTGATGTGGCTGTTGGGCGTAAGGCGGTCTACTGTCACTATCACTATCTTGTTTTCAGGCGGTACCGTGAAAGTTTGTAGTGGTTTGGAAGTCACTTTTAGCAAAGGTCCCGAACTGATGTGGCTGTTGGGCGTAAGGCGGTCTACTGTCACTATCACTATCTTGTTTTCAGGCGGTACCGTGAAAGTTTGTAGTGGTTCGGAAGTCGCTTTAAGCAATAGGTCCCGATCTGATGTGGCTGTTGGGCGTAAGGCGGTCTACTGTCACTATCACTATCTTGTTTTCAGGCGGTACCGTGAAAGTTTGTAGTGGTTCGGAAGTCGCTTTAGCAAAGGTCCCGAACTGATGTGGCTGTTGGGCGTAAGGCGGTCTACTGTCACTATCACTATCTTGTTTTCAGGCGGTACCGTGAAAGTTTGTAGTGGTTCGGAAGTCGCTTTAAGCAATAGGTCCCGAACTGATGTGGCTGTTGGGCGTAAGGCGGTCTACTGTCACTATCACTATCTTGTTTTCAGGCGGTACCGTGAAAGTTTGTAGTGGTTCGGAAGTCGCTTTAAGCAATAGGTCCCGATCTGATGTGGCTGTTGGGCGTAAGGCGGTCTACTGTCACTATCACTATCTTGTTTTCAGGCGGTACCGTGAAAGTTTGTAGTGGTTCGGAAGTCGCTTTTAAGCAATAGGTCCCGATCTGATGTGGCTGTTGGGCGTAAGGCGGTCTACTGTCACTATCACTATCTTGTTTTCAGGCGGTACCGTGAAAGTTTGTAGTGGTTTTGGAAGTCACTTTTAGCAAAGGTCCCGAACTGATGTGGCTGTTGGGCGTAAGGCGGTCTACTGTCACTATCACTATCTTGTTTTCAGGCGGTACCGTGAAAGTTTGTAGTGGTTCGGAAGTCGCTTTAAGCAATAGGTCCCGATCTGATGTGGCTGTTGGGCGTAAGGCGGTCTACTGTCACTATCACTATCTTGTTTTCAGGCGGTACCGTGAAAGTTTGTAGTGGTTTTGGGCGTAAGTCACTATCACTTCTTGTTTTCAGGCAAAGGTCCCGAAAGTCGCTGATGTGGCTGTTGGGCGTAAGGCGGTCTACTGTCACTATCACTATCTTGTTTTCAGGCGGTACCGTGAAAGTTTGTAGTGGTTCGGAAGTCGCTTTAAGCAATAGGTCCCGATCTTATGTGGCTGTTGGGCGTAAGGCGGTCTACTGTCACTATCACTATCTTGTTTTCAGGCGGTACCGTGAAAGTTTGTAGTGGTTTTGGAAGTCACTTTAAGCAATAGGTCCCGATCTGATGTGGCTGTTGGGCGTATAGCACACAACTGTCACTACGACTATCTTGTTTTCTTTCGTTCGGTAGTTCAATTTGTTTGATTAATCGCAGCTTTCTGGTCCGAGAAATGTTTAATAACCAATTCAGACATTCTTTGAAGTTTCATTTATTTACATATTGTTATTATTTATAAATAATATATACAGAGTAGTGAGTTGATCTTAACAATAAGCTGGTAACAGCTCATCTGAAAGATAACTGCTCATCATCTTCATTTATTAGGCATTCAATAGACTTATCTAGTCTTTCTAATGTTTTTTCTTGTGCTCTGAAAGAACAGTTAAATTATTATTTAATATATCTGAATTTTTATCATCTTTATCCACATCTTCATCTGCACATCTGATTAATTTAGTTACTGAGCTGTGAAGTACCCTTTGTTTAACTTTAATTTATTTTAGCTCTTTTGTGTTCATTTTTTGTTTAGAACTTTTCTAATCGAAGAGATTTAAAATAAACACTTACCCTGTTCTGTTAAACTTCAATCTTTTTGAATATTTCCCAATAAATGCACTATTTGTAACTACGACTATCTTGGTTTCTTTCGTCGGTGGTTTAACTTGTTTTATTAACAACCCTACCCCTTAAAAGAAAACAACTCCTGTCTCGAAATCTGCTGGTAGGCAGACGGCCTTGGCCTACCAAGGGGAGCTGTTGCGCCAATGATGATAATGGATAAGGGAGTTAAAATTGGAAAATGCTGTTTTGGGTTTTCTTAAAGTAAAGATTAAAGATTAAATTAGATATACACTGTGATTAAAAGATTTTATTCTTCTTCTGAAAACAGGTAAATCAATATAATATATCTGGATGACTAATTCTGACATAATTTGAAGTTTTATTCCTGAACTGGTTAGATGAAAATGGTAGATTGATGTTCTATATCAACCTACTTCATTGTTACAGTTAGCCTTATTAATTTATTAATTGGATTTTTTTAGTTTTACCCTGTTCAAGAGAAATTGAATAAATTTCTAGATTTACTTAAATGCATTCCAAAATAGCTATTCTTCATAAGAAAATATACTTTTTTATATCTGCATATTTACCCTTTGCGCTTAATTAAAATATTTGGGACGCTTGAGAGTTGCTCGGGAGAAGTTAGAGAAAGACTTTTTTGTCCGATAGTGTTTAGTTAGGAGTATTGTTCTTGGAGAGAATTGATAAAAATTATAAGGGAGTTATTTTGTAATAATTTGTAGAGGAATGAAGAACAGGTGAAATAAGAGAAGGACAAAACATTTTCTTTTGATTTCTGAGACATAGACATAAAAAAAAATTGGCAGGAACTTCTTGATCTGTTAAGCACTAACAATGGCCTAACCACTTCAGAAAATATGTAGTGTCACTGCAATAAAGAAAAAACAACTTCAAGATAATATAGTCTAACTGTCCTACTGTGGTACTGTACAACAAACTACAGCTATAAAAAGCGGAACAACAAAAAAACCTAAACTTAAAAATTTTATGAGATTAAAATATCATTAGTTGTATTACTAATACTATTTTTAACTTATTAATTTTTAAGCGAGTATTTTTAAGCACTTTTTTTTAACAGTGAGTGATTTATAAAATCATTCTCAATTGCATTCATTAAAAATCCACGTTTCATTCAATTTCCACGTGTTTGTAATATAATTTGATCTGATAAAAGAAATTTTCCTAAATCTGTTTTTCTCATAAATAACGTTGATTAAACATGACCAGATGATTTGAAAATAGGAAAATCTATCTGAAAAGATTTAGAGAACACAGTTGTTAAGTTTAATTTCTATACTTTTACAATAGACGAAAATACTATTACTGTTTATAAAGATCAAACCGTGTGAATACTTCTTGACATTATAAATGCTTTGCTAAAGCTCGCTCTTATTTGTTGCTTTTACCAAGCAATAAATGTATCTGCTCCATGGGTACTGGTCAGGTTCGAATCCTGGAGGTAGCATGCATGTTTGTTAGTGGTTCGGAATCCACTTAAAACTGTGGGTCCCGGACTCTTTAGCCCTCATGTGCACAAAATGACCATAGAGCGACAAACCAAACCAAACCATGGGTACTGGGGTAAGACATCAAATGTGCAGTTTTAACTAGTCTAGTTAGCATTATGGCTTGTTGATGATCAAGACAAATTACAAATAAAGTTTGCAAGTGCTCATACTATTAAAATAGGATTACATTATTTAATTATTTTTTGCAAGTGTTGCATAATACTAGCGCAGCAACTCGACGTCAGCACACCTGCCGAAACCAAAACATGCGTGTTGCCAAATGCTCGTATAACTTTTGACAAATCGTCAAAGAGAGCGTATAATTATAGATCACATGAACGCTTCAATAAA
>BPLR01000817.1:0-85292 GCA_021605095.1 Caerostris extrusa | reverse complement strand
GCTACGTATTGCTCCGATCGCCCCTAGTAGTACACTGAGAGGAAGACTTTAATAGCGCTATCGATTTCGTATACCTTGCAGAGTTTTTAATCTTGTTATTCTTGCCCACCCTGAAAACGAAATACAGGACATCACACCATCTACTGCATAAAAATTTTTACTATAGTCATACAGACAAATCATCATCGATTGACTGTATACAATTTATTATCAAATTTCACTTGCATCGTTCTTAAGATTTCACTCTCATTAACCCACCTTTGGTTCAACCTCATTGAATAATAAGTTTTGACCAATTGATTCTCAATAATTCTAAAAGCCAACTCACATTACTCCATCTCTTTCTCACCCTATTTCCAGTGTTGATATTTACCCACATTTATCTTTTTTCTTCATTTACACAGACCCTTTTGACAGTGAACATTCACCGATACAATTATCCTTGCATCTTAATAGTAGACAAACCATTAAGCGGCCTAAAGTTTCTTCTTCAAGAGTGGCAGAACATACACATTTAGATCATACTGGACTTATTATTTTGCAGAATGGGAGATAGCATAAGACAAAACTACAATATTTCTAAACTAATTCTTCCTTGATGGAATACGGTTAACTTTTACATCAGAAAAGACGCTTTTATATCAAGTGCGCATTCAACTTTTCAGTGACCATTGGATTGCCTGCAAAAAATGTATGTCTCTTTGGTTTTACAACTCCAAAATATTGAGGATTCAGTTTGTGCTCCCACGTCTTTTCATCTTTTTCTAGAGCTGTTTTAAGATATGTTGTTGATATTGATGGTTTGTTTTTAAAATAATCTCCTGTAGTACGACTTTTCCAACATTTAGCAATGTGTTGTAAACTTCGAATCCAATCGAAAGCTGCAGTATGATCTATACTCTTTTATATATATTTTAGTTACTCTTTTCAAAATTTTTATTTAAAGTTTGAAAGTAATTCAACTCTAGATTAATATGAGCACTATGTTCATCTTTGATAATAATATAGAAAATCACAATAAACACAAGGAAATTGTATTTCATGTTATTTAGAACACTTGATTCATGCATCAACAGATTTTTTTGATTGGGAAATAACTACAACTTGAACAAAAGTCTAAGTCTATATTTTCAGTGAGTACAATTAGTTTGTCGATTCATCAAGTCCCCATAAATGAATTTTATTGGAGAGAATTCTAAGTGAACTTTCTGTTAAAATAGAATACATTGCAATACCAAAAATAATTTCTTAGAAATATTTACATTTGAAAAACAAATATTAAACAAGAATAAAAGATTATTGTTTAAACAAGATTTTTCATAATTTCAATTATTTAATTAAATGCAAGATCTTTGCATTTGATGCTGAGAGATTTTATGTTAGGTTCCAAATTAACTAGCTACAAACTCCCTGTTGTATTACATCCTGCCGATTTCTTCGTCTTTTTAGTAGCAAATCATTTTTGGCATTAAATCTACAGTGAGCTAAATATGAATATGATAAGTTTCATTGTCTACTTGGTTGAATATGGATAGTTATTTTTTGTTTTTCTCACAAAACTATGCTATCGTGTCTTTTATATTAAGATTCATCATTTTGTAAATATTAGGGACGATTAGTGGACTCGCCTGCTATTTGAAAAAAAAAAACGCAGACAAATCCGCTACCGTTGGCTGCATAATCCAAGTTAAAAATCAATTTGTTTCAAATCAGAATATTTTCTTAAATTAAAACATAAAAATGAAGGCAAAAGCAATGTCATTAGTAAAAAAAAATTTCATCATTATGCAAGTTTACTGAGTGTAACATAGAGTGGGGACGAAACTACTGGGATTAGAATTTGCAATACTAGCTTGCCACATTAATTACCACACAGGAAATTGCTTAGCAACACAATGCTGCAAATGTATAATGGTATGTACAATTTCTGAATTCTATTTTCTAGAAATTTTTGAGAGGTGGAACCACCAATTTCCCCCAATCATCATTTTAGATTTTAAACCATATACAGATATAAATTTCAATCAAATATAATATATATAATCAAATATATATATATATGTCCCCACTTTTGAGCCCCAAAATACTTCTCTCCGGAAATACCCCCAATATGAAAATAACAACAAAATTTATTAAAGGTAATCTATTTTTTTGGCTGGTTGCATAATATATATATATATAATGTGTTTAATCAAGTTCTTTTCAGTCAGTTGTATACTTTTATATATTCAAGACACAATATACTGTACATTAAGACTTTATTTTTGAATCCAGAATCAACAGTTAATTCACAGCTATGTAAAAACTTCAATCTGTGGGATATCAAGATCTGCATGTATCTTTCAACAGCACAAATTCTTCAACAAAACTGGTTGATCTGAAAAAAGAAACATTACAAATCAATAAATATAAGAAGAAATACAAAATTTTATATTAAAATTTTACACATAGGGATTCTTAAAATATAAACACATAATTTTTTTTTTTTTATAATAAATGAAATCATAAGTACAAACTTAATTAAATGATTTATTCTAAAAGCTAACTTCTACTACTTCTTTCTAATAATATCCTAATGAAAATATAATTTAATTTTGTTATTCCCTTTTATATATATAACATAAATCTAAAATTTTTATATATGTGTGTTATATTTTATATAATCATGAAATTGTTTCCTCAAAAGTAATGAAATGAAGATAATACAAAGATATTGACATACATATAGTGGGTGATGACCAGCTAATTTAGACCATTAATTTCATTAATTCTTTCTTAATTAATTTCATTAATTCTTTAGACCTGCTAATTTCATTACCATTGCAGGAGCAAAAACTCTTGAGATTAGACCTAAAATTTTTTCAATATTTCTTTATATAGGAAATTTTTGTATTGCTCTATTGCAAAGTACTTGCAAGCAGAATCTTGAGAAAAACTGCTTTATTGGACTGCTGTTATGAGGGGAGAGATGGGGTTTGGCGATTATTTTTATTTCATATTATACAGGATAAAAATAAAAAGAACTCCAGGTTGATAATGCTAAAATACACTTTCAATTAGTGTATTTTTCAAAATTGCATCAGCAATTCTTACTAGTAGTAGATATTAAAATTTTGTTTGTGTGTACTATTACTTACAAATAGAGCTCATAAATATCCTCATTGTTAATATTTACTACAATGAAACTGAAACCTTTTAACCACTTCATCCACAAAGGCCTAATTTCATTGGTTTATCTAATAAAATAAATACTTCATGGTATATGATGATTATCATTGCAAAACATTATTTTAAGGTTTCGTATGAATTTGAAAAATCCATTTATAACTCAAATTATGTTTTTAAATAATATGAAGAGTAACATTTATAGGTATGAAATCTTTCTATATAAATAACATGGTATCCAATCATCAATAAAATGCATAAACAAAATCAGCAATTAAAGTAAACATAAAAAATTTAATATCAATTTCATTACTGAATAATATAAAATATCAATTTTTTTGACTAATTCACACTATTCAATTAATTGTATTATGATAAAATCATTAACCAAATTAACATTTATTGCAGTGCAAAATAAAGTACACATCATTTTCAAGATACAAATAGAATAAATTAAATTACCTGCAGATTGAATTAACAAGTCATATAATTTTGGTCATTCCTTGCATATACATTGACACCATATCAAGCAATATTTCTGTAACCTTTTTGTGGTTTTCCTTGGTAGCATTTACTAAGCCCTTCTTATTTACATTAACAATTCATTCATTATAAAAATTTAGAATGCAATATAAATTAAACTTCTCACAAGTCTAAAAAAATTAAATAGGGGTGGCTACAGAAGCAATTTTTTTTTTTTCTGACAAAACTTGCAACATTTCCCCTGACTTATGTCTAATAATTATATTAGTTTCCTGGCATTCTCCCTACTCAGAATCACTGTATGTGTATATTAAAAGTTATTAAAATTTTTACTCTAAAAAAAAAATGAATTAAAAAATTGAATAAACCTAAAAGAACTAGTAAAACAGTAATTACAATAATTCTCGAATTATTATAAGGCAACTACTCTTACTAAAATAAATACAGATAACTTATTTCATTTAAACTATTTTTATTGACTGATTTATTTTAACAATTGTCTTTTTTTTTTTAAAAAAAAAGAAACTTGCATAAAAAAAATAGCAAAATGTTAAACATCAATTCTTCCTGAATGTGTTTTGTAAAGGTGACACTGTACCTTAGAATTTTGCTTTTCCCCTCTGCATACACATAATAGAAGTCCAATTGAAGAACAGAATTAGTAATACAACATACCAATAACAAAATAAAGTATGCATTCAATACAGTGGTTAAAGAATACTTGTTTAAATACACATAAAATATAAATAATTTCTCTCGGATGTTTTCTCTTGTAAAAAATAATTTCAGTAAATTGCCATCATTTTGATGTGCAAATCCCTTTGGAATCTCCTTTCAATCTTGAAAAAATTGCACATTGCATTAACAAGTAATATTTCAAAATGTTCATAAAAAAGATGCATCTTAAGGAAGTGAATGTTGAAAAAATTAAAAGACTTTAAATCAAATTGCAGGAAATCGAGAAAATTTTAAAGCAAATTGTACACAGCATTTACACATTGCAGCACTACGTAATTCTGAAAAAATCACATAAGCAGTATTTGTTTTCTTTTTAGTTAAGGTATGCTTCAATGTTAGAATATTCCTTCTGGATTAACATTTCTTTGAAAATACATTTTCATTTTAACAGAAAATTGATTTATAGCTCTTAAAATTTTCCACAAAATGAACAGCTTATACAAAGATACATGAAAACAACTTACATGTGTTGTTTGGAGAACATATTCTATTTAAAAACTAAAATATGCGCTGTAAAAAAAATTATTCTGCACAAATCTATAATTAGTATGTAATACACTCCCAAAAAATATGAACTGCTTGATAAAAAATGAATGGATAAATTGTATCATATCAAAAGCTAGTACAATATTTTGTTTGGTTTTTTAAGAGAAAATATATATAAATAAAAATTAACTAATAAAGCAATGATTTTTTTTTGCAGATGCTTACTGGCAAACCTCAAATGAGACTACTCAATAATTTGTAGATCTTTTCTGTAGTTTTTTTTATGGTTTACAGCAGTAGAAATTGGTGCAATTAGACAAAGGGTTAAACATATACAACCCTTTTTTCCCAATTGAAACTGTCAATGAGTATTATCACAAAATTTATATTACCAGAGGTAGTATCCAAACTGTAACTGCAATTTATAACATTATCAAGTAATGCAACACTTAAAAATCATTAAGTTGTGTCTAAATAAGGTTAATTTAAGAATGTAACTTAATGTTACTAATATGAAAAGTGAGATTTAATATGGACCAAACTTATTATAAGGTAAAGAAATAGATATAGCCTGTATGTATTTTTAGTATGAGAAGATAACCAATTAAAAGTGACATACAAAATGAAATTTTATACCATAAACCTTATAGATATTTAATTCTAACCTCCTGTAAAATTCCTAAAAACTAAACAGTTCTAGTTAACAAAGTACCAGAAACAAAATATGAGCTGATTAATGAATAGCATTGAATACTACTTCATTAATTAAAAAAAAAAATAATGTATACAATTTCAAATTTTATAGAAAACCAACAGCACAGTTTTTCTTGAAATTTGTAGAAGTTTTTTATTGTCCTATGTTAAGAACTAATAGAAAAAATGTTGTATTTTAAAAAATTCCATAAAAATATATTTTTAGTAGCTCAAAGTAAATGCAAAATTTTGATGATCTTTCTCAGGTAGTGTCTATATTTTTAAAAACAAAGTATTTTCAACATAAAATTTTAATAAATTACTGCACAGTACTTACATTTGCTCCATATTTAAGTAACATTCTGCACATTCCCCTTTATCCTCCAGATATGATAAATGCAAAGGTTTAGTAACACCTTCATGAGTATGAACATTAGCATCCATTTTTAAAAGCAATTTCGTGCAAGCAATATTCCCAATGAAATAGGCATTGTGCAAGGGAGTTTCCTTATCTTCATCCAAAGAATTTATCTGAAAATTACATACATAGACAATTATTTTGAATAGTTTATTAATCTAAAAAAATAAATGTATTCATAATTAATGTAAGAAATTTGAAGGAATATAAATTATCAAGATGCACTTAAGAAGTGAACTTTTAAATTCCGTAAATAATTAAGAAGGACTGTTTTTCATGCTTTTTATTATGAGGACGGGGAATATCCTCTCCAAGAACTATGATTAAAACTAGAATGCATGAAAAAAAAACAAAAAAAACAAATAATGCAATAAACATTTCTGAAAAATAATAAGTATTGTTTAAAAAAATTATTTGCAAAATTGCACGATTAAAAGTTTATAAAATATTACCATATAAATTGCCATTCTAATTGAAAATTTCCTATTTAAAAATAACATATTTAACTAATAATTAAATAAATTTTATATTGAAGCTTTACCCATGTACAAATCACTATTTTCAGAGATGCAAACCTCAAATGGGACTATTCAGTAATAAAAAACAAATTTCTGTTTTTTATTGTTCACAGCAGTAGAATTTAATAGTGCTGGGTTTATTTGGAAAACACACATCACTAGGTTCTAATCAAATATGTCAATGCACATTATTAAATTCACATGAAGAGAGGAGCTCATTCAGAAAGGTAGCTTTCAAGTAATGTAATATCCTCATTCTTTTTATTACACTCACAGAGTCAAGATCTAAGTAAGGTTAATTAAAGTAGTATAAGCAATAAGATTCTTTATCTTAATACTACCAATATAAAAACTGAATAGTTCGAAAGACCACATGTAATATGGAATAAAGCAATATATAAGAATTTTAAAATGAAAGCATAAGCAATTTCAGACAAAAGTTAAAAAAAAGTATTAAAAATCTTTTTTTCTCTCTCTCTATATATATATATGGAAAACAAAGCTTATCAATTAAAGTTGAACCTTCTTTACAAAGTCCTCATAGACTAACAATTATTTTAATAATAAAAGAAAGAATGTAATAGCAATAACATTTATTTAAGCAGACTAATGAATAAGATTGAATGTCACTATTGATTATTAACTAAAATACACATAATTTTTAAATTTATCCAAAGCTGACACTTTTCTAGAAATGAGTAGAAGATTTTTAATTGCACAAAGTTGAAAAAGTAATAGACAAACAGATGTATTTAAAAAATTCATAAACTTTTTTGTTTAGACCATAAGAAATTTTAAGGAAAGTAAATTTTACATAGTACTTACATTTGCACCATATTTATTTTAAATAAATAAACTTATTTGGACAGAATAAAGAATAAGATTTAATGTCATTCTATTAATTATTGGAAGAAAAAAATCCCTCATACAATTTCTATTTTTACACAAAAGCTGGCAATGTTTATTTCTCAAAATCAATAGAAAATACCTACGACTAAGAAAGATGTATTTTAAAAAAAAATTTCCCATAGAACTATCTCTTCTTTGTGAGTATTTAAAGTAATTATAAATATTTTTTATCTTTTGCAGAAACTATAAAGAATATCCAGCCATTAGAATTCGTTTTAAAAAAGAATCATGCTACTTACATTTGCTCCATATTTTAATAGCATCTCTGCACATTCTACTTTATCATTTATACATGCTAGATGTAATCCCACTTTGAGGAGTATGAACATCAGCATCCCATTTTGAAAAGCAATTCTGTGCCAGCAAACACTTCCTCCCTCACAGGCATAATGCAAAGGAGTTATTAAATTCATTTAAAGCATTTATCTGAAAATTACATTCATAGAAATAAATTATATACGAATAGCTTATTAGTCTAAATAAAATACATATATATTTACAATTGAAATTAAGAAATATAAATAACTATTTAAAATATTTAAGAAAAAATAACTCTTATTTTCAAGTGTACAACTACTTTTACATCATCCTCAGCTGACTTCTGGATAAATACAACTGTACACAGCCAGAAGTGGGGAAAAGAAAAATTCTACACACCTGTCTAAATTTATCTTTACATACCCAAAATAATATTAAATGAAATATCCAATCAATGTGATCCTTGTTTACAGTGAAAAACGAGTCTAATTATAGCATTATCAATCAAAAGCAAACAAACAATTTCTGATATGGAAATCCACGCTTATGTCATCTGAAGTTGAATCAAAAGCTTTGCTTTTGCACAAAATTAACATCCGAGTGAATATCTGCAACAGTGTTTGATTTCAATGTGCAATGACTTGTGGCGGCTTGTTATGGCTTCGAAGCATCATTTATTAAAATCTGTGAAGCGGCGACTCGTAGGCTGTTTAGAATATTTCAAGACAGTCTCTATGTTATAGAAACAATTTCAAAATGGTGTAACTGTTGTAAGAAGACCTGGACAAGGTCCTAAACAAATGACAGCTGCTTCTGAAGATAGATACCAGCCAATAACTACCCTTTGTAACAGGAAATCTACTGCCACTAGTTAAGTTCATAGCAAACAGTCGCCATTGGAAATACTGTATCATGGCAAATGGTATACAGAAAGCTTAATGAAAAGGCCTTTATACCAGAAAGCCAAGGATACGTGTTTCACTGTCTTCACAACGAAAGGGAGATCAGTTAATTTAGCAAAGAATATCAAAACTGGATTAAACACCATTGGTTACATGTTCTCGTTACTGAAAAATCAAGGTTTAGTTTTACAAGTAATTCTAAACGTGTTTACATCTGGAGTGAGTCAGGAACATGAAATTATCCCTCGAACATTAAATAACATGACAGCTTCGGTAGTGGACTTGTGTGATAATATGGGGAGGGATAATAATTGATGGACGGGCCCCACTTTTCAGCAGTGGTTTGTAATTGCCCAGAGATATTGGGATGAGGCCATAGAGCACTATGCAAAAATTTTCAGAGTTGTATATGGATCTGACTTTTTATTTATTGATGATAATGCTCATCCACATTGAGCAAACCTCATTGACAAGTTCCTCAAAAGTGAAGTCATTTAATGAATATATGCATTGAAAATAAATTAATAAAACTTCATGACAACATTGCAAATAGCTTATATATAACAATATTAGGTTTTCAATTTTAACTAAACCTTCCTAAAGATTTCAAAGACTAAATTTCTTTTTCATAATAAGGGAAAATATGTAATAGTGACACTATATGCATTTATGCACATTATTAAATAAACTTAAAAGTTACTTTCTTAACTATTGAAGAAAAATAAAACTGAATAAAATTATTTTTTTGTAAAATTGGTGGAAATTTTTTTTTATAATTATTTATTATTAATCAGAAAAAAAATATTTCTACAGAAATATTATATCTCTGTACTCAATCCAAAATTTATGATATATTTCACAGAAACTACAGTAATATTATCATCTGTGCTTATATACATATATATTTACAAATTGGTTCTTTAAGTGATATCTAAATAATATTTTCACACAAATTTTTACTAAATTTCTTCATAGTGCTTATATTTGTTTCATATACAGCTATTGCATCAAAAAAATTTTTGCTGATTGGCATTCATCTGTAGCTATAAAAATATTTATAAAAAAAAAAAAAAAGCTGAAAATTATAATAACTAACTATTTAAACACTAATTTCTTTTTATAAAATGCATAATGCTATTTTTCAACAAATAGTATTGATATAATATAATTTAATTTAAATTTCTTTGAAAATAAAAGTAATTCATAGTTACTGCCAAAAAAATAATTATCTTTTCTTATTTACCAAGTTGTGAGCAAGTTCTAAAATCTTTAAAATATATTATAAGCCGAAAAATTATTACTATTTACCAATGTATTTTTTTCTTGGCACACATGCTTTGTGTAAAATCTTTTTATTACTTGTATTGTATCACACATATTTTAAAAATAAGTTATCTTTTATTTTTCCAAGTATTCATTTAAAAAAAAAAATTGTTTTCAATTTTGTAAGCTGCAATGGGATATATATATATATCAACTCACACTTATTACTAAAATAATTATTATTTTTATATAATATTAATTTTTAAATTTAGCAAATTATACAAGAAAATGCAATTTTAAGAAATAAACCCATTCAATTCTAATTAATTTCTTTAAAAAGTTGCCTACTAAAAAAATTAGTGGGTTGATAAGGAGGGTGAACTTATTCAGTTTATTTGAATTTTTATATTATGAATTGTTTTTAAATTACCTGTTAAATATTCAAAATAACTTCGCAATAACATCTACATTGCGAGTCAAGAGGAGTTTTATAATAAATGAAAATGGGCAATAATTTAAATGATATTGTTATTAAATAATTAAGAATATATTTAAAAAAAAAATTATATAAGCAACTTACAAGACTTGACCAGATATTTTGAGATTTAACTTACAAAGCGTAAAAGTAATCAACGATATGCAAAGCACTACGCTCAAATAATTAATAAACTCACATATAAACTGGTGATGACTGGTTGCCAGAAATCAAGACTAAAAAATAGCATGGTAATGCCCCAAAACTAGAGCATTTGATCTATTTTTAGCTCAAATATAAAAGCGAATTATTTTGTAGAAGCCAAACACTTTTACTAATTCAATAAATTTTATATATTTCTGTATTCACAGGTCTGATTAAATTATGTAAGGTAAGATAAGACAATTTTCGAATCCACTTTAAACTGTAGGTTCTGATCTAATTAGCTCAAAATGTGCACAAAATGACCGTAGAGCGACAAACCAAACCTATAGTGGTAAAATCGCTGTGGAAAATCTTTTATTTTTCGAAATATTTCAATAGAAAATTTTATATTCTAGTAATATTTCTTTACAAATTCTTCAAAAATATTGTAATTCAGATACTTGTACCATATAATACTGTGGCGGTATTGTAAAGGTTGCGTAGTGTTATTAAAATCCAGACGGCAAAATAAAAGACGATAATCAATTTTCACATTTACATCTTTATTCCATTTCTTCTAAAGCCAACTGCGTAATAGCAACTACGTTCTGTTTTCATTCTAGCGGGAAATTCCCTTTCTTAACAGTGAAAGTAGAAGTCGTTCAATGTGTATTCCATTTTCCATCAATAGGTGTCGCTACAATACTAATGACTTATAAAGCTGATGAAACACTTGAAAGAAAGTTTCTGGCAATAAATTAAAAAAAACAAAACAAAAAAAAAAAACAAAAGGTTTATTTAAAGAACTTTAGAGCTCTTGCTTAAATTCCGATATCATTTGTAATTTTCTCACATATTAATTTTTAAGTGCATACTATTTTTGTGGTATAATAATTTATCACACATTCCGTATGATAAATTATTATGATGAATGAAAATAATAGGAAAAGAACCAATCTCTTATTTTCACAGTTTACTAATGAAACTTTCACTAAACGTCCTTCATATATTTCGGAATTTAAAGGAATAGGTCTTAGAACCAAAATTAAAAAAGGCATTAAGCTAATCATAAAAAACATTATAACAGTTGTAAAATACTGTGGATGATACATAAATTTGTAGTCATACTAAAAACAAATGAGTCACTTCAACAATTCTTTGAAGAAATATATTAAATTACCTGCAGATAATGCCATCATAAATGTAATTTTTTTTTTCAAACTAAAAGCCAGTATAATCATGGAGGAATATGTCAGTTTATCAACAAGTGATTCTATATTAGAATTGTAAATATATATTACATATCAGGATAAAATTATATTGCGCGGTTCTAAAAGTGATTAAAATACAAATAATCATACTTACCCTTTTATTCCATGCATTGACAGCCTTATTATATGCAGCAACAGGCATATCGGTTACGGAATTCAAATGTGGTTTTAAGAACCACTAAACCTCCATATCTTAAAGTAAATTAAAATATTTGCACAAATTAGACTGCTTAAATTATGGAATAAGGATATTAATGTAAAATAAAAGAAGTTAAGAAAACATCTCCTGCTGAGAACAATTAAAAAAAAAAAAACAACATTTTAACACCAGAACGAAGTAAATAATCATAAATAATTGTATAGGTTTCCTGAAGATGGCGCCACGACTGTGGTCACATTTCAAATATTAAACTCAAACGTTTGATTGACGGTTTCTTTTTTTTTTTTTTTTTTTAAATAAAATTACAGATACAAAGAATTAAAGTAATTAAAGTTAAGACCAGAGCAGTTAAAAGATTAAGGATAAACTATTGATTAAAAATTAAATTAAGATTAAGTTAAGAAAAAGTTAAGTATAGTAAGAATAGTTAAGTTATTTTAAAATTAAGAGTTAAAGATTTAAGTTAAATAAATATTTTTGGTTAAATTTAAAAATAGATAGCCAGTCAATTAAATTACGGTTGAACATCGTAGCATTTAAATAAAAATTAAAGCCAAAGGTTGCGGCTCAAATCCGCAGGAATTTATTTGTGTAGCTGAGCTGGTTCCAGAGTAAGAATCATTCGGCGATGGTGAATAGATCCCTTGCATTTTTTGAGAGCTGCTTTCCCATGTGGTGTCATATATGACATATGGCATATCATAGATGTCATATAATTACAGGTTAATCTGGTATTTGTCTAATCGCTTCATTACGGATCCAAGGGCATTTAGAATGAAAAGACTTGGAAATTTTGAATACATAATCCATAATTGGATCGAGATCAAGATCTCTGTGACGAACAAACCACGAAGCATTTACAATTTTGGCTATCTCCTTTTTTGAAAGACTTGAAACTTCTTTAGATTTGTGATCGAGATGGAAGCTCAATTGGGACATCCGTATAAAAGAATCGGTCGAAGGATTGACTTGTAAAGCAAAAGCTCGTGTCTGATCGCTAGCCGGCTCTTTCGAGCAATGAGGTTTTTCAGCTTAACGCTCGCAGCAGTTGCTTTTGCAATATGGGAATGAAAATTCAATTTTGCGTCTAAAACCACCCCCAGGTACTTGTCTTATTATACGCCTACTTACGTATATTATAATACAAGTGTGAACCCTTTGCCCGTAAGCACCATTGTGGCCGCTGTTTTGAGGGAAAAAAAAAAAAAACAAAAAGAAGTTATGAAAAACTGCTGGAAAAAATTATCTCGAAAAATATTTGTTTATAATTATATACTTATTATTTTAACTAGCTTATCACATGCTCTTATTTAACCAGATTAGTTCTAGATTGAAGCTATTGTCCGGTTGACAATTTAGCTAATTTGTTGCTGGACTAAGGTCGTCTGCCTGCTATCAGATTTCAAGACATGAGATATTCTGTTCTTATTTGGTAGTGTTGCTAATCCTACGCCCAACGCTCTACAGTCATATTAGAATGGGACCAACGGCTTAAAGTGGATTCCGAAACACTACAAACATCCATGGCACCGTCGGGACTCGAACCCGAAAAACCTGTATCCCAGAGCGCCAGAGATCTATTCACTCATTATCAGGCCCCAAAACATTGAAAAAAATCTATTACTAAAAATAAATGCAGTTAAACTTATAATAGTAGTTGACATCATAGGGATCCCCAAGATTTTTTATGATTCTGTTTTTGGTCATTGTTTTTGGTACATGTTGGGAGATAAAAAGACAAAGAAACCCTATATATCAGAATGCATTATTTATATTAAAAAAAAAAAAAAAAAAAAATAGTAATTTTGAGTTATAAAGTATAGGTTTTAAAAGTTTCAAATTAAATTACTCTTACTGGCAGTTTTATTCAATATTGTTTTCTTCTAGAACTTTTCATACATTTTGCAATTAATGTTTTGAAATTCAATAAATACACTTCAGATATGTAATTAGGATTATTTGTTCATATGCAGTTGGGCTGTGTAAATTTCTTATAAGCCATATTAAGTTCCTTTTTTCAATTCATTCTATTAGCTCACACTCTCACTATATATATCGTCGTGTTCAAATTTTCAATCGTTCATAAAATACTTTTTATTCATCCACTCAAGTTCAAATACATTTTTTAAAACTTGTAGTGGTTGACACTGGATGTTAATACAGTTTTTTCAAATATTAATCCATTAATTAAATTTATTTTATTAATTTTAGTTTTATTATTTATTTATTTATTTAAAGCTAATTGTTTAGTATGCTACCAAAAGATGGCAGCCCATGGAAAATCAGTTTATTTATTTATTTATTGTTTTAACTTGTTGTGGATGACACTTGATGTTAATACAGTTTTTTTCAAATATTAATTGATTAATTTTAGTTTTATATGGGAGAAAATTTTTTCTCTTATATAAGATATTTAGCAGAATATAAATTTAGGAATAAATAAAAAGTAACTAAAATAAAACTTTCTTTGTTGACCTAAGTAGAATTGACGTTAAAAATTTCTTTTTTATATTACTTGTTTATTGTTCATTCTAGCGGATAAACTTTTTTTTTTTCTAATAAATAAGCGCCTGGTGTGACGAGGGATTGTTGTATATAGAGTTACTTACCAAGCAAAGTGGTTTATGAGAACTCATGAGACCAAAGAAGCCAATTAAAAATAATTAATATAGAAATTAATAAAAGAAAGTTTTGTGAAACAAAAAAAGTGTTTACTAAATTTATGAAGTACAGTTTCAAAAAAGAAAATAGTCATAAACAAATAAAAAAAAAAAAAAAAAAATCCATGCGCATTTTGTAGATACTTTCCCATCAAAACTGTAATTTTTGTAACAAAGTAAAAATAATTCTAACAGACAAGAGCTTCGATACAAAAACTTTATACTTTGTACTTAATACAAAAAACTTTGTTTTTTGACATAAAAACTTTAACTTACACTTTTTCATACAATAATTATTTAGACGGAGGCTAGTATAATTCAGGGAAACAGGAAGTTGTTTCTCTTCCCCCAGTTGTATTTCGGGATTAAGATTGCTCTAAGAAGTTCCTGCCTGGAGCTTAATTGCAGTATTATTTTTTCCGGAGCAATTTAATTGCAGAGGACAGACTCTGCTAAAAGAGCTTTATTTCCTCGTTATAACAACCAACAAAAATCTCGAGATCTCATTTTTCAGTTCACTGGATATAACTGACCCTGGAATCACATTATCTATCTGAATATAACTATTTGGATTCGTACAGAGTTCTTCTGCCTTCTTCTATACGTTTCCTCGAGTTTTGTGTCCATTTATCGTTGCATTGATGTCGACATTGTAAAATATCATTCCAGGATTTCAGTTGTTTTGGAGTTTACGCATATGCATTTTATTTAATTTTTATATTTAATATAATCTCTCCGACACTTTTCCAATGAAGTCTCTATAATTCTCGTAACACGACTGGATGCCGAGATATAATTGCGGGAACTGAACGATTCTAAGCCAATTCCTCTCTAGCTTCCCTCCTTCCAATCTTTCAACTTTCCTTTACGCAATGATTCCCACAATGTGTATAGTTTTGGGGTTATTAACATTGACATGAAAACGTAGTGTGTAAATCTGGAATCGACTATCTATACGCATTTTACAGATACTTTCCCATCAAAACTGTATTTTTTTACCAAAATAGCAATTATTATAGAGGTCTTATGGCCGAGTGACCGCTCTGGAGTTTGGTGTCACAGGCTTCACATTCGAGTCCCGGAGGGGGCATGGACGTTTATAGTCGTTCGGATTTGATTTGGATTAATTTATCGCTCTACTGTTATTTTGTGCCAACATTAGGTTAACTAGACCGGAAATACAGTTTAACGTGGATTCCGAACCACTCACAAGCCTCAATGCCACCACCAGGATTCGAACCGAAGCCTGTGGTACCAAAAGCCAGAGAGCTAGCCAGTTGGCCACCAGGCCGCTGTAGTGGTTCGGAATCCATTTTAAACCGTAGGTCCTGGTCTAATATGACTGTTGATCGTTGGTGGTAGAGTTGATAACCCTATACCGTGAAAACAAAACATCTCCCATCTCGAATTCTGCCAGTAGGTAGACAGGCTTGGACCACCATGGGGCTATTATGACACTGCGGCTGATGATGGTGATGAGAAATTATTCTAACACACAATTTCTTCGAGACAAAAACTTTAACCTATACTTTTTTATACGATAATTATTTTGACCGGAGCAAATATTATTTCAGGGAAACATGAAATAATTTCTCTTTCCCCCTCTCAGTTGTACTTCGTGATTAAGGTTCCTGCCCGGAGCTTAATTGCAGTATTATTTTCTCCGAAGCAATTTAGTTGCAGAGAACAGACTCTGCCAAAAGAGCTTTATTTCCACGCTCTAACAACTAACAAAGAATCTCGAGATCTCATTTTACGAGGGGATTCATTAATTAAGGGATCGTTTAATAAATTCCATTCAGTTCACAAAACTTTGGAAGCTTTCGATAGTCTGGATGAAGGAAGAATGCACCCTGGGTGATAGTTTTCAATTCCGGATTCATTAGGGCAGAATGTAGAATCCACGGCAATAAATATCTTTCGATTTGAAATTGGACGGAGTAATGAGTTTGCGATTTAGTTAATAAGGGAATCGATATTTAAGTCATTTCCCCGTCACTTTGAATCTCTGTTAGAAATCAGCGAGATAAGAATTTTCCACTTTCACGCTCACTATCTAAAACATACACTGAAAATATTTTTATCGCTAGAATTTTATCGTGCAGTAGAAGGATTTGAAAATGTAGTTTGATTCTCTTCAAAAGAGAAAGGGAGTTATGGATTTTTTTTTGCTTCTATTTAGTGTAAGACTGATCAAAAATGTCTTTTCACGATGAATTAAAAGGGGCCTGATGGCCGAGTGACTAGCGCTCTGCAGCTCGGTAACACAGGTTTCAGGTTCGAGTACCGGCCGTGCCATGGATGTTTGTAGCGGTTCGGAATCCACTTTAAGCTATAGGTCCCGGTCTGTTTAGCCTAAATATAATTCAGCCTAATAATTTAGCCTCAAAATAATAATATTATAATTAGTAAGTCAAGGTCTGATATTCTGTAGAGGGCGTAGTGCTGACAACATTACCCCGTAAAAGAAAATATCTTCTGTCTAGACATCTGTCAGCAGGCAGGGGCCTTGGCCCACCATGGGGCTGTTACGCTACTGGTTATATAATAATGATTAATTTAAAAAAACCTGTATCACTTATTTCGTGATGGGAAAATGCTAAATCCTAGTCATATTTTTTTCATCTTGATGTAAAATAATGCATAATGTTAATCGCCACGTATATCATCTACACAGTATATTCCAAATATATTGAATAAATTTTAAAAGTGCTTATACAACCCAAGCAATGTGTAACTTTTGGTGCCTATGCCTGATGCATATCTGACACTTTTGATTAGTAAATTGTAGCATTAATGCTCTCTCCTTTGAGAGGAGTTGCCATTTCACAGAATGATTAGTTAGAAAACGATCTCGATACCACAGGTTTCGGGTTCGAGTTCCGGCGGTGCTATGGATGTTTGTAGTGGTACAAAATACACCTTAAGACGTAGGTTCAGGTCTCATATGACTGTAAGTGCGTCACGCAGACAAGTCAGGGTTCTACCTACGGGTGCTCCGTCACAACAGAAGTTGTCCTCCATTCCCTCCATCCACGAGTAGTTTCCTCAAGGGTAATTTGGTAATTTTGGGTCACTGAGTAATTTTGGTTTTCCTCATTTATGTACAGGGTGAAACCTGCTTGGTTTCTTGCCAACCCAAAACATATATTTTTTTTTTACCACCTCGTGCAATTTTTGCTCGGCCTGATGGCCAATTGGTTAACGCTCTGGCCTTTGTTACCACAGGCTTCAAGTTCAAATCCCGACGGTGTCATGGATGTTTGTAGTGGTTCGAATACACTTTAAACCGTAGGTCCTGGTCTCATATGAATGCAAGAGCGTTATGCAGCCCAATCAGACATCTCTCACCCACATCTTTCCCAAACTGTATAGGGGCAACTCAGCCCTAGGCACGGTGATATGGTGTAGAGTAGTAGTCAGAAAACGATGCTTGTCATGGGTTTAAAGGTAGAGGGTGAAGAGTGTTCCGAATTAAATATTGCTTGTTGTTTTAGAGAAAAAAATGTTTTGTTAATATTTTAAAATAATCGTCATGAATATTCATTAAAGAGAAAAACACGTTACACATTCCATTTCCATCTTCGTACATGCATGTTTAGAAATGAAGAATTATCTGTTGAATTTGATTTTTTTTTTTTCGTTTGTCGCTTTACGGTCATTTTTTGCACACTTTAGGCTAATTAGACTCGGATCTACAGTTTGAACGTGGATTCTGAACCGCTACTACTACTATATCACTACGCCTAGAGCTGAGTTGCCCCTTTACAGTTTGGGAGTGATGTGGGTGAGAAATCTGATTGTGCTCCATGACGCTCTACGTTCTTATGAGATCGAGATCTACAGCTTAAAGTAGATTCCGAATCACTATAAACATCCATGCTACCGCCAGGATTCGATCTTGAAGCCTATGGACCAGAAACCAGAGCTCTAGTCAATTGACCCTCAGGCCGCCGATAGTTCCACAAACACTGAAATGTCCTTTTTGTGTTGAAGAAAACATTTTTATTCACACAAATGTCACACAAGTAAAGATAAGAAACCATAAGCAAATGTGCACAGTGTGAATGAAAGGCATCGACTGGGAAACCTTTAACGGCTGTTATAATGAATGGAACAATTTACTAATAGGAAGAAGAAGCATTTCTTATATGGCAGCATTTACCAAATCTTATGAATCGTCTACCAATAAGACGAATTAAAAGTTGTACCTCAATATTGTTGAAACGGGCTTATAGAGAGAATTTCTCCTTTGGAACTATCATTTCAATGAGGTTTTAAATTACTTTTTACAGTAATTTTGGTTAAACTAAAGAGGTTCCAGACCAGATTTCTGATGCTTCGGCCTTCCCAAGTCACCAGATCCAAGCACAGTGATTTTTCTGCTATAACTTTAAAGTCCCTCTATGATGAAGCGGCCTGATGTCCAATTGGCTGGCGCTCTGGCCTTTGGTACCACAGGCTGTAGGTTGGAATTCTGGCGGTGGCAGGGATGTTTGTGAGTGGTTCGGAATACACTTTAAATTGTAGGTCTCCAGTCTGTTTAGCCCTCGTGTGCACAAGATGACCGTAGAGTGGCAAACCAAACCAAACCAAACCCTATGGTAGACGTGGACTCAGAAAGTCGGAAAAAAAGGACTCACTTATCCATCAACTCGAAATAAAGCGGTCTTCGAATTTCCTCTTCTGGCTAAGCTGTCCAAGTCGGAACTTAGTTTTAATTTCAGTTTGTGTGTTAGTCGATGTTGTATATGTGAAGCTGTATTTATTTAAAAATTTCGGCTTTAATTTTATTTTTGATTTCCATATTGCTTTCATTCAATAACTAATTATGGAGGCCACATTAGTTAGTTAGTTTGGTTTGTCGCTCTACGTTCATCTTGGGATCATGAGGGTTAAACTGATCTGGACCCACAGTTTAAGGCCCCACGCTGTATGCCAGTGACTATAATCCGTGTAGAATCAGATAAAAGGGTATCTTGAGATTTAAACAGATGCTTAGCAGCTCTTTAATCTTTAAAATAATTAATTTTGAAACTTTTTTCCTAGATAAGAAACATTTAATTAACGACGAAACATATAAAAAAATTACAGCTTCATTTACAGAACATCGAACACAACAATACTAACACAAACTTAAACGAAAATTGAAGTTCCGGGTTGGGTCACTTTGCCAGAAGAGTAAGTTCAACGATAGCTTCACTTCGTGGATTCCCGGGGCACAATACGTCTTCAGTTAACCATAGCTGCAATTTCCACTGAACCTTTCAGATTCACTGTTTTGCAGATCCTGTTCCCTGTTCAGGAGTTTATCCATCTTTTCAATGTCTCGTGGTGAAACCTGCAGCTCATCACACATATTCGTTGAAACCGCACGCATTACAAGAACGCTGCCCATGCGGTTCACTATTGACCTTCATCGGTATAGTGGCCACCAGAGCCTCGCCAAATGCATATAGAATCTTCCTTCTGTTCCTTCCATTCGAACAACAAATCAATCAAGTCCGACATCCACAGTACGGATTACTCGTTTCGAAACATCTCCACTGATCACTGGAATAGAGTGGAATGGAGTTAGATCTTACACCCTGAATTCTCACCTTCTTGAGTTCAAATTTATTGTTTTGTTTCTCTCGTTCTTTCCTATCCATCCTGTCAGCTGTAATAGTTTCCAATACCTATTCCGTGAACTCCTCGTTGTACTCTACAGATTTCACTATTCAGTCCCTCCTACAAAAAACGAATTACTCTCTGATCTGCAACTCAAACAGCCCCACATTGAGTGGATATTTCTTCCGATGACTATTCTGTCTAATACTATCCTATCGACTGCACCAGTGATGATTTTCTAGCAACACAACTTGATTAATTTAATTGTTAGTACCATGAATTTGTAATAATTTCTAGTCTAAAGTCTAGATATCTAATTTAATTTTGAATTTATACTATCATTTATTTTTTTTTTTGTTTAACTCCACCATTAATTTATAAATGAATCACTTACTTTTTCAGAAAAGTATTTAAGCAACTAAGATTTTTTTATCAGACTTTTCATCCATTTATCTCTTAGTGAAACAAACAATCTTTGCAATATGTTGAAGAATAATTTTATGATCCCGGATATAAGTAGTTCTTACACAGCTTCAATTCTACTTCTATATATTTACTACACTACCCGATAATACATCGATTATCGCCTCTGACCCAAATTACCACCATATGCAGTCCAATTCGCAGTTGGTTTTGTTTTCTGTTGTAAGAATCCGGAATCTTTCTCTCATAATTTTGAAAAGGAATCGATAAATAGCAGTGTTTATCTAAGCTGATAGGAATCGATTTTCGTTTTTCTAGTGTTTTCCTATATTCTTCTTTCCTAGTTTTTTACTTAGTAAGCAAAGGGTTTCAATGTATTATCATTGAGGATGATCAATTACTTAGATAAGCATCCAGAGTAGCAATGATTCATAATCATTTGAAAATGTACATATGCTCAAATTATTATATCAAAACTATAAATACATTTAAATTGCAGAAAATGACAGAAAAACAAAAAACAAACAATAATAGGATCAATTATTACTTCAAATTAAATTATTCCAAATTTTCCTAATTAATATGCAAATGAGATGACTTTTACTTCTGAAGAATACTTCTCCCACACTATTCGATGCTTGACTTCATAGATCCCTTTTGTGTGGGTGAGAAAATAGATTGAAGAGGAATACTAAATATGACATTTGACAAGAGAAATCCTACTGACAACCCTTCTACATATTAACAAAATGGCGTCATTTTTTTGTTAAAGTAAGAATCCGTCTGCAACCAAAGACAAAGAAAGAAGCCCGGAGTGATTGAGATGGATTGCATTTACAAATTTGATTGTAAATAACGAAATGAACCATGGTTTGAACACAATAGAGATTAAATTTACTTGAACAGCCGCTTACATGAAACAGCCGATTTCATGTTTGATCCTTTGTCAAATATTGGAAAATCACTAATGAAAATCTTTCCTACGCCTACATTCATTTCATTTTCTGTCGGAAGCAAGATAGGCGTACAGATACAGTATTTGGTATATCCCCACAAAATCTACTAGCTATTTACTTGATGCGTTCCGGGTATTTATTTTCTCTACATTTTACCAAATTGTAAAATTAATGTAGTGTAAAACTAACATGGTTACTCACCTTAAACTCGCGTTTTCTTGAGAGCCATTGTCAAAGCAATAAAGTTGGAAATGCTTACATAATCAAGTAAAAAGAACGAACTGAAATATCACATTCACTGATTTAAGCAAAACTACAATTCATTTACAAGAAAGACCTTTTACCTAGCAATAGCCCTCAAGAGTTATTTATTGAGGAAGGATACTTGGAACTAATTAATTTGCTAGAAGGAAGTTCCTACCACCTTATTGACCCCTCAGTGCTGCTCTTTTAACTATTTCTAGTTTCAAATTAGCTGACAGGCAGTCCGTCTATTAGTTGACCTTGCGCAGTTCAGCAGAAAATAAAACGTTTTAATTTCCATTGATAGAATACTAACGACATGTACGAACTTATAATGAATAAATATTTATAAATAAAAAAAAATTAGGATGTAAAATATAAATAAAACTCATATAATAGAATATTTGAAAGAAACAAAAACAAACAAACAAAAAAAATTGTAAAATAACACAATAACATAAACTCCAAAAAATTTAATACTTGAAACAAATAATTATGACAGTGATAAATTAATAAATTATGACAATAAATTTAAATTAAAGAAAATTTCTAAATTAAGTCACCAGAGGGCGGCAAATGTTACCAGGCAACATCAGATAGACGCACGAGGCAGAAAATATTTTTTTGTTTAATTTATAAAACAAATTAGAATTTAATCATAAATGTTGGGCTGAATACAAGATGACAGAATATTTAACTTCAGAGAAAAAAAAATAGAACCAAAGTGCTAGAGTTTATAAGTTACATTGGTTTACATAAATATAACAAAATATATAGAACGCATACACATACACCCACAGAGAATTTTTTTTTTACATTAATTAATATTTTAATTGATGTTTAAATAAATTTATTTTATTGAGGTTTAAATACATTTTTAGTTATGAATATATATATGTTTTTTTTTTTTTGTTGATATTACCTTTCACCCTTTAGTATATTTAGTTGTTCATGTACAATTAAATAAGAATATTATTTTAACTTGCTTAAAAATAATCATTTACAATTTTTATGCAAATTTATTTATTTATTTTTCTTATATTCATTTAATTCACAAAAATTAAATGAATATAAGAAAAAAATAAATAAATTAAAACAGGAATTACCTAAATTTTAATTTAATAAAAGTTTTCGACTTAACTCAAATGAAAGAGGCCGCAAAACTGATTGACATCATAAGTTGAAAACTATGAGTATTATAAAAGTTTAAATGAAATTTAGCCAAACTTTCAATATACGCGAAATGAAGTTATTTATTTAAAATGTTAATCTGTTAGTGACGTTTTCTTGCATATGCAGAAATGAAAATAAACGAAATAAGAATTATTTTTAATTTTATAGAAGCCCTTTTCATAAAAAGGTAATTCGTTTTTCAAATTCCAGGCATAAAAAAAAAATATGTATTTATGTTTGATTCTTGAAAACAGGGCTTTTAATTAACCATATCTTCCTTTTTCCAAGAGATTTTATGTCAAATTCAAAAACAGCTGTTTATTTTATGAAGAAGTAGCAGGAAAAAAATCTTGTTTTCGTAAAACAATTATATTGCATTAAATGTATTCCTGCAAGTAGTGACAAAAGTTATGTTTTCTACGACGTCTTATTAAGCTTAAATTCAATTATTTAAACATGCAGTTTTTAGTTTATTGCTCTTGGAAAATAAAGACATTACGTTTTGATGCAGGAAGATTGACATGTTAGAATAAAATTGTAAAGCTGTTGTCCTCCTTAGGTTCAATTTTTTATTCTCTGAAATTAAATGTTCTTTCACTTTGTGTCCAGCCAAAAAAGGATTTAACCATAATTATAATTAAACAAAAAATATAACTTTTATAAAACTTTATTAATTAAACAAAAAATATTTTCTGCCTCGTGCACCTGTTTAATGCTGCTTGGTAACATTTGCTGCCATCTGGTGACTTAATTAGCGCGTCTTTTAATTGTTCTCTGATTTACTATTAATATTTTGGTATATGGAATTATCATTCTAAATTAAAATATTATTTTCAATAATTTTTAATGTAATTGAAGTTAAATAATTTAATTAAAAAGAGCATTTGCTGAACTTAATATAAAATTATTATACTTTCAACACGTACATTCAAAAAATGATGGAAGAACATTTAATAATGTAAAAATTTGGAATTTAATTAAAATATAACTAATTAGAACTGTTTCGTTATATTTAACTACACGATAAAATGTAATAAATTAAAAAAAAAAAATATTGGACTGCATAGTGCCATAGTGTTTAAGTTTTAACAAATACAGGCAATCAGATAAATATTTTGTATTACATATGTATAAATAACAGTTTTTAAATGAAGAAAGATTCATAAAAGAGTAACTGAAAAATTCAAAATGAACTCTATTACATTGAATTTATCAAGAATTTTGTATTAATAATACAAATTGTTAGCATTGAGAAAAGTAATTCCAATCAAATAATTTCGTTTCTATTAATGTATAAAAATATTCTACAGACATAGTTGTAAGTTTGCTCTAACCATCTTCAAAAATTTATTGCTTTGACTCTATTTTATTCTTGGCGCTGTAACGTCTCGGACTTATAACGGCTATAACCTCTATTAAACCCATAACGGCTTCAAGAATAGGGCCCCTTTCTGGTTCATGGGAACACTTTAATTTTTATTTACAAGCATTACACACATATATATATAGGACTCTATTTACATAAAACGTGAAAATTAAAGATAATTTGATTCACAAGTGCAGTTCACTGGTCGGAGATTTTCAGAGTTGTGTCTAAATGCTCATTTAATGCACTGGTCTGCGGTAACCTGCTCATATGGCGTGATAATCACAAAGGGCTCACTTTGTAAACAGGCAGAGACTCCGCCCTATTCAGTCACTTCAGAGGAAAAAATAATACTTCTTATCAACTCGGCGCAGAACTCTCCCATTTCTTCTCCAAAAATCTCCCTTTAAGACAATCCGTCAAGGAGGATCAGCTTCCCTCACTTCTCATTAGTGTAGACATTTCTCAACTCATGGTCTATCGCCAATCACGATTGAACAACTTATGGTGTAATCCATATTCAATATGTAATTGTTTCGACCTGTGAAGATCGCACACACAATCGCTAATTTCATGTGGTCTCATCCATGACACTGAATATCTGATATCAGATTTGAGTCACAGGTTGTTCTCATTAGTACAATACACTCATTAACTACCCACGACACTGCTTAGCTGCTGTCAAATTTGAGTGACAGATTATTACGTACTTATCAAAAATATACATTCCTTTCTCGTGGAAAAGGAATGCAACAACTCTTCCCTTGGGAAAATGCTACAGCGCCCATTCATGGCAAAACAAAAGTCGTTGATCAGCCATGTTGTTGCTGTTGTATATGTTCTTATATACAAGTATTTGGCTTTGAATTGTTTTTGTTCATTTTCATTAACCTTTTTAATAAACATAAATTTCCTGCCAGCGACTCTAATTACTTGGGTGGTACATAGCACCAACTCAATCCCGCCACTCAGTAGCGGACTCCAACTCAAAAAAAGTAGCGGACTCCAACTCAAAAATTCCCACAAAAAAAAACATGAACAAAAAGAATTGAAAGCTAAATACTTATTTTATAGGAACATATGCATTCAACGATACTGATCAACGACTTTTGTTTTGCCATGGATTTCCTGTATTTTTTCCATTTTCATTTCTTTTCCAGGCGAGAGTAATGTATATTCTTTGACAAGTACATGATAATAATTTGACAGCAGATAAGCAGCATTGTGGATATTTATATTAGATGCAATTAGTGTTTTGCAGTAATGAGAACAACCCGTCACTCAAATCTGATAGCAGATATTTAGTGTCATGTATAATTTACTATTTTAATCCATTAGACAATTACATAATTATGGAGTTGCCCATCAATAGACAAAAACACGTTTTCATTCCTACTGAATGTCTTACACAAATAGCTATCACGTGACGAATTTTCTATAAAAATATGGCAATCACCAGCCAAAAACTCCCATTCGAAATGAATTTATTTCAACCACATTGATTTTTATTTATTAAAGGGTCTTTAAGTATTAGATTAAAATATTTTAGACTGTAAGAAATGATTCTTCATTAGAAGAGAAACTTGATCTAATTAGCAATTTGCCCAACAAAAAGCTGATTGCACACAACCGAAAACGGATATTGATTTTCCCGTCCATCGATAAGGGGGTGAACTCGCACATGGAGTGATGTCATTGGAGTTCTTCTAATGATGGATAAGATTCTCTTCTGGGCAGATCATTTCTGCTCTCAGTAATATTTCGTGAATTAAAATGGGTCCTTTCACTTCAGCAAATGGGAAATAATTCATTAAGGTAAGGTAATTAGGTAAATATTTATTTACCTAAATGGTAAAGATTCGAATATCATTTATTTTATTTACTTATAAAAATGGCAAAAATCTTAACTGCAATTTACATATTATTTTATTTATTTACGGTAATGATAGAGAATTAGGCAGTAAAGCGGCTTTGTTGTAGACACTGTTTCAAAAAACGAGGAGACTCGATGGCGTTTGTGAGGCTTAGCATCTTGCCTCGTTATTCCGACTACATGGTGGAAGTTTTACGGGTTTTTCCTCTTACGATTCGCAAATGTTGGGTAATTCCCCTTGAATGCACTTCCCTCCTTCTTCAGCGACACGGAGCTAAGTCAGACTTCTACCTGTGGATGCTTCCTGACAACAGAAGCTGCCACTCTCTTCCCACCTTCCATGAGGAATACAACCACAACAACCACAACAGCTATATATAATGTATATATCTCTGCACAATGTAACCCTTTAAGGGCATGTGTCAGTATACGAAACGTACTGCAGAAAATATTCAAGGTTTCTTCCCGTTCTCTCCCTTTTCAAATTAGTGATGAGTGCTTTTTCTCTCAGAATTAATTCATAAATCTTGCTGTATTAAAGAAACGTGTTTAATACAATTTTTTGAGATGCTGACATGGCATAAATAAATGTAATTAAAATTTGAAATGAAAAATGAATAAGAGAGTAAAATGTCGAAATAAAAAATTATGAAAATGCACTTGTTATAAAAGCCACCTATTAGCATTTTTGATTTAGATAATGAAGAAAAAATATGCAAAACTTCTCATTTTTACTTTAATTAATCTGAAAAAGGCAAAAATATTTAAATAATCTTGACTCTGCCTTTAAATCATTATGCAAATCCGCAATGCCGTAAATAATTTCGTCCCGGTATTCCGCTACGCCAAGTTTATCGTCGAATATTTTAAAAATGGAAGAAAACAGCTTTCAGTATTTAAAAGATATATATTTACTTTGAAACCAAAAATTTAGATCTTCCCATTTAGCATATTCTCAAGAGAAATTAACTTTTACATCTGAGATATTTTAGTAAATGAGTTAAAATTTTTAAATTATTTCGTAAGCCATTAAAGAGGATTTCTTTTTGTTTATTATGTAGTGAAGTAAATTCTTTAAAAGTTATTTTTTTTGGTTTATAAATTATAGTAGAATATGCATGAAATATACTCCTTTAATATATAATTTTGTCAATTAAGTTTTATATTTTTGCAAACATTCATTATTTAAGTTGAATGTAATTAAAATTTATAATTTTTAAGTAAATATCTTGCGTTAATGAACTACAGCTTTTATCACTCGCGTAAGTAAAATTTAGAATGAAAAAGGTTAAAAGGTGAAAGTTCTTTGATTTAATAAAAGTCTATTAATTTTTTTCATTTTTATTCTCGCCTCACAGACCGATGATAAATTCTACGAAACATGGAAACAAGATTGGATTATTTCTATCGAAACGACTTTGGCAGTCACTCCATTAATAGTCATTCGTTTTAATATAACCACAGATATGTAGTTTAGGGATTATAATTCTAGCAAAAACCCTAAAAGACATTTGAAAACCAATTGGCATCTGTTACAGAGTATCCCACATTGTCAGTCAAACTCTGAGTTTACAATTCTACATATAAAATTAGATAGCCCGATGATAACTTACAGGAAACATGGAAACAAGATTGAATTATTTCTATTGAAATGACTTTGATAGCCACTTCATTAAAGCCTTTGAATTTAACCCCATGTATGCAATTAGAGCTTACACTTCTTGCATAAACTCGAAAAAGAGCTTTGAAAACGAGGAAACGCTTTGTTGTCTGTCATACAGTATCCAATATCGGCAGATTCTCAGTTTACGGGTATCCTCTATTCTACGCATAAAATTAGATTGCCCGATGATAACTTCCAGGAAACATGGAAACAAGATTGAATTATTTCTATTGAAATGACTTTGATAGCCACTTCATTAAGAGCCTTTGAATTTAACCCCATGTATGCAATTAGAGCTTACACTTCTTGCATAAACTCTAAAAAGAGCTTTGAAAAACGAGGGAACGCTTTGTCTGACATAAAGGGCAAACGCTTTGTTTAGATTGCTGATGATAACTTCCAGGAAACATAAACAAGATTGATCCTAATAAATGACTTTGATAGCAGTCAGACTCTCAGTTTACGGAGTATCCTCTAATTCTACATCCCTCTAATTCTACGCAAAAATTAGATTGATTGAATTATTTCCTAGCCACTTCATTAAGAGCCTTTGAATTTAACCCCAGGAAATAAACAAAAAGAGCTGAAAAACGAGGGAACGCTTTGTTGTCTGTCATAAAGCAAGATTGAATTAGATTGCCCGATGATAACTTCCAGGAAACATGGAAACAAGATTGAATTATTTCTATTGAAATGACTTTGATAGCCACTTCATTAAGAGCCTTTTAAAATGTATGCAAATTACACTTTAAACTTTTGAAAAACGAGGGAACGCTTTGTTGTTTCAATATCCTCTAATTCTAAACATAAAATTAGTAATAAACTTCCAGGAAACATGGAAACAAGATTAAATTATTTCTATTGAAATGACTTTGATAGCTTACCTTTGAATTTAACCCCAGATATGCAATAAACTCTAAAACAGAGCTTTGATAAAGAAGGAAACAATTTGTCGTACAAAAGTATTCCATTAGATTTACTTATAGTACTCCATTATATTGTATTTACTTTATATCCACTCTATTTTATAGTACTCCATTTATAGTCATCTCTGCATAATGGAACTCATGTATCAGCATAGGAAATATACGGTAGAAATTATTCATGGATTCTTCATGTTCTCTCCTTTGTTAAATTTAGTGATGAGTGCTTTTTTATCAGAATTAATTATTAAATCTTGCTGTATTGAACAAAAAGTTCTTAATACAATTCTGTAAGATGCTAACATGGCATAAATAAATGTAATTAAAATTTGAAATGAAAAATGGATAAGAGAGCAAAATGTTTTAGAATATAAAAAATTATAAAAATACACCAGTTTTAAAAGCCCCCAATTAGCATTTTTGATTTAGATAATCAAGAAAATATGCAAAACTTCTCATTTTTCCTTTAATTAATCAGAAAAAAAGCGAAAATATTTAAATAACCTTGACTCTCCCTTAAATCATTATGCAAATCCACAATGTAGTAAATAATTTCGTCCCCATTTTCTGCTACGCTGGTTTATCGTAGAATATTTTAAAAGTGGAAGAAAACAGCTTTCAGTATTTAAAAGATATATATTTACTTTGAAACCAAAATTTAGAACTTTCTCATTTAGCATATTCTCAAGAGAAATGAGTTAAAATTTTTAAAAAATATTTCGTAACCCATTAAAGAGGATTTCTTTTTTTGTTTATTATGTAGTGAAGTAAATTCTTTTTAACATTAATATTTTTTTTTTTTTGGTTTATAAATTATTGTAGAATATATGCATGAAATTTATTCCTTTAATACATAATTTTGTCGATTAAGCTTTATATTTTTGCAAACATGCCTTATTTTAGTTGAATTTAATTAAAATTTATAGTTTTTAAGTAAATACCTCGCTTTAATGAACTACAATTTTTATCACTGATGCAAGTAAAAATTTTAATTGAAAAGACAGTTAAGGAGGTAAAAGGTCTTTGAATTAATAAAAGTCTTAAAATTTTTGTCATTTTTAATCTCGTCCGATGATAACTTTTAGGATACTTAGAGACAAGATTGAATTCTTCTATTGAAACGACTTTGATAGTCACTCCATTAATAGTCATTACTTTTAATTTAACCACAGATATATAGTTATATATTACAATTAGTTACATTCAGTTACATATTACTTTGGCGTCTTTACACAAAGTATCCCATATCGGCAGTCAGACTCTGACTTTGCCGGGTTTCCTCTAATTCCGCACCTAAAATTAGATAGCGCGATGGAAACATCTAGGAAACATGGAAACAAGATTGAGTTCTTCTATTTAAACGACCTTAGTAGTCACGCCATTAACAGTAATTTTTTGAATTTAATCCCATATGTTATACTTCTTGCATAAAGTCAAAAGAACTTTGAAAACAAGACTTTGGCATCCGTGACAGTGTATCCCCAATCGGCAGTCAAACTGTGGGTTTACCGGGTTTCCTCTAATTCCGCACATAAAATTAGATAGCCCGATGATAACTTCCAGGAAACATGGAAACAAGATTGAGTTCTTCTATTTAAACGACCTTAGTAGTCACGCCATTAACAGTAATTTCTTTGAATTTAATCCCATATGTTATACTTCTTGCATAAAGTCAAAAGAACTTTGAAAAACAAGAAAAGACTTTGGCATCCGTGACAGTGTATCCCCAATCGGCAGTCAAACTGTGGGTTTACCGGGTTTCCTCTAATTCCGCACATAAAATTAGATAGCCCGATGATAACTTCCAGGAAACATGGAAACAAGATTGAGTTCTTCTATTTAAACGACCTTAGTAGTCACGCCATTAACAGTAATTTCTTTGAATTTAATCCCATATGTTATACTTCTTGCATAAAGTCAAAAGAACTTTGAAAAACAAGAAAAGACTTTGGCATCCGTGACAGTGTATCCCCAATCGGCAGTCAAACTGTGGGTTTACCGGGTTTTCCTCTAATTCCGCACATAAAATTAGATAGCCCGATGATAACTTCCAGGAAACATGGAAACAAGATTGAGTTCTTCTATTTAAACAACCTTAGTAGTCACGCCATTAACAGTAATTTCTTTGAATTTAATCCCATATGTTATACTTCTTGCATAAAGTCAAAAGAACTTTGAAAAACAAGAAAAGACTTTGGCATCCGTGACAGTGTATCCCCAATCGGCAGTCAAACTGTGGGTTTCCTCTAATTCCGCACATAAAATTAGATAGCCCGATGATAACTTCCAGGAAACATGGAAAAAGATTGTATTGTTACTATCGAAATAACTTTTATAGCCACTCCATTAATCGTCATTCCTTTTAATTTAACCACATACATGCTATTAGAACTTGCACTTCTTGCATAAATTCTAAAAAGAACTTTGATAAACAAGATTTGGTTTGGTTTCTCGCTCTGCGGTCATTTTGTACACACTTTGGTAAGACTAAACCGGCACCAAAGGTTAAATGTGGATTTCAAACCACTTACAAACATCCATGCCAACCCTAGGATTCGAACCTATAGCCTATGGTATCAAAGGCCAGAGCTTGAAACCAAGGAAAGACTTTGGTATCTGTGACAGATTATCCGGGTCGGCAGTGAGATTCTGAGTTTACCAGTTTTCCTCCATAAAATTGCACACATAAAATTAGACAGCCACTTCTCTTGTGGTTTAGAGTAACAGGTCCTTCGTGTTTAACCCTGAGTAATGCTGAGTCTGCTATAAATCAAGAGTCGTGTCACTGGCAAATATCTCCTTCTAAGGGACCTTGTAAAAACATTTATTTATAGTATTTTCACATTTTTCACGTTGTCTTTAAATCATTGTAAACAGTGTACAATAATCTGAATTAGCCAATTAATGATGAATATTCTATAATTCAGCTTCTTATCCAAGAGGCAATTTAATGTATCTTGAAAATATTTTCACCCCAAAAATTCTGGAAAATATACTTTTTATAAAAATACCTTTCATATACCATTTCTTTGGAAAATAACATTATTGTGGATCCAGTATAATATATAAAGTGCGTGAAATGGAATTTAATAAATTGTCAGTAGGTAGGAAGACCATAAAAATAAATTGGATTATTATTATTTTCAACCTAACTATAATAATCTGAAATTGATAGTTACGGTTAAATATGCTGAAGAAGAAATTCGTCATAAAAACTGTTTTTACTGGAATTTCTATGGACTCAGACGCACATTCTCATTCAGTGATTTTAGAAATAGAGAAAAGTTTTATTCTTTATGAGCAGTTGAATATAAAAAAAAAAAAAAATCTTTTTTTTTTTGCATTGAGCGTATAGAAGTAAAAGTATGAACCTATGTGAGTAAAAAGTCAATTTTTTCCTTCAAATATAATAGAAAACATAAAAAAACTTTAAACTATTTTCAATGTAAATATAAAAAATATATATTGCAGATTTTCATATTTGTTGGATAAGACATAAATTTTGTAATGACATTTTTGTAAAATTTCGAAAATGCGTATAAGAAAATATGTTTAGCTTTGATTTTATAATAAGAGTAAATGGAATTAGAACAGTTAGCTCTCCTTTATATGTGAAGTCTTCTGTAAAACGTTTTTTAACACAACAGTTTGATGACTGAATTATCTCTCGCTATTTCACTTTTCCGTGGCAGCCAAGATCCCCCGATCTTACTCCAAAGGATTTAGGGTTGTGGTGCTATCTTAAATCTAAAGTGTATGCTTTTGATCCGCAAACTGCATCTGATTTGAAAGATGTCCTCCGCGTTTCGGGTTCAAAAGATTCCGTCAAGTCAAAGAACGTCAGATTCAAAAGATTACTCTGGCCATGGTACGTGCTTCAGCGCTATCTATAGCATGGAAAGTATGTGAAGGAGGTCACGTGGAAAATTTGTGAACCACGTTAAAATTTCTGTCGATTCTCTGTAATTATTGGCTGTTCTCTCTTTTCTTCTTTGTCTGCTTTTCATGCTACGAAGTACAGTTCAAATGCTATTTATAGTTTTTACCATAGAGAATACATCCTAATAAAAATTTTGGAGTTAATATTTAAAATTTTTGAAATCGTCTCCCAGTATGCTTTACTGTTAGAGTTTAACTCAAAATACCTTAAACCAAGATTTCATTAAGTTTCTTTGAATGATATGATAGTTACAGACTTTTTTTTTTTATCGATAAAGGTATTTTTTTTAAAACACCCTGCAATTAATAAATTAGTTAATTTGAATTAGGGAAAACAAGGAAAAGGATGTATCAGAATACATTGCGTTTTTGCTACTGATGCAGAAATAGTGGCACTCCATCGTAAAATGCAATGGAAGAAAGTTTTACGATTCCAAGTTTTATTAACCAATCTTTTTCCAGTCTACAAAGAGGGCGCAAATGACGTCGTCAAAGATAAAAATCGGAATTCAGTAGCTCAACCGTTTAAGAAAGTGGTCAAGCACTTCCAATCAGCAGCAGAAACTGCAGGTGAACTGTTAGGTCAACGGACAAAGCCGAACGGACTTTATATTGTTAACAGGTTGTAAAAACAAATGGGTTATATTCTCAGGACAGAGAAAGGAGACTTTATACATTACTTGCTTAATACCTTATATTCTATAATCTAACTTATATAACTCTATACTTTATTTGTTTTATCTTTCATAACTATTTTAAATATAAAAAAATAAATTTAATTTTCATTTCTTTGTGAGTAATAATTTGTAGTAACCCGGAATTCTGCCCACACACACACACACACACACATATATATGCATATACATATATATTTATAAATATATGAATTGTATTTAAGTATAAGACTTCCTGATTTCAGACATAGGGTGCTTATTTTGTTTCTGCGTGTTATGTGTTGATACTTATTTCTAATAATATTGAAATATGAAATTATTATAAATATATTATGAAATATACTTATTAATCTTTTACACTGACGCATATGTAAATTCATTATTCTTCAAAAAAATCTTCAAAGGCTATATATTTTGCCATCAATAAGTATGATAAATTAGCACCATTTTGAACGGATTTTATAATATAAAAATAATGCTCATAAAATACTTTTTATAACACTCAACACTAAAGCCGGTTAATGTCTTTTTTTTGTTTTATAATTTTATCGTTACTTAGGTCAAAAAATATATTGAAATTCGTATTAAATTTGCACCATCAGCCTTCTTTTAGACTGGATAAGCACATTTTTGGGAAATTTGTTTTATGTGTATTTAACTCTCTTAAAAGAGGTTTAAAAAGATCCAAACACATATTCCAGTAACGACAATTACAACAATATGCATTGCAAAATAACACCCATTCCTTGAACAGATTTTTATAAAAATAAAGTGCCTAAAATACTTTCTGTAAAACTCAACGCTAAAGCAGTTTTATGTCTTTTTGTTTTTATAATTTTATCATTACTTAGGTCTTAAAAATATATCAAAAATTGTATCTAATTTGCGCCATCAACCTTTTTTAAATTATATAAACGTATTTTTAGAAAAATATATTTTATGCCTATTTATCTCTCTTACTATTTAAAAAAAAAAAAATGGAACAAATATTGCAATAATGACAATTACACCCATAATTACACCATACATGTGTGACGAAATAGCACCCATTTTTGGCCAGGTTTTTATAAAAATAATGTTCATAAAATGCTTCTGTAGAAACTCAATACTAAACCAGTTTTATGCCTTATTTCTTTAGAAAAAAATAATTTGTTGAAGAAGTAAAGTTTGAAAGAAAAAAAGATGTCCACCACATAGTAGAAACGTCTATGTTATATGAAAAAATAACCGCAGGGACTTTCTTGAAGCATAAAATTGAAAATGTGGTAATCAACTGCTTCTTGCACTTTGCCATAAAATTGGAAGAACAAGGTTGCCTACAATAAACCAACAGAAACATAAAAAAAAAAAAAGAAAAAAAAAAGTAAGGTGTCAACACACTGCAGTTGAAAAGTGTCATTTTGCAATTCCGGCGCATGTTTATTTATGGAATATTGAGTTTGAAAAATCAAATATTTGCCATTTCCCTTTCTGACATTCATTCTGCTGACTGAACTGTGTTTGAGAACGCATGCGTAGAGTGCCAAACATCGTCGCCGAGTGACAATCTTTTGGGGATAAATGGTTTTATTTTAGAGGAGAGAAAAAGTATAACCGGGATATTTTGCCTTCCATTGAGATATTTTTATACACAAATTCTATATATAAATAGCGCAATCGTGTATATTGTTTAGTTATAAATAATGATATCAATAATATAATAAATACTTCTATAAATATTCGATATTCATAGTTTTCATCATCATCAGTGACGCAACAACCCCATGGTGGGACAAGGTAGTTTTTCTTTTTTTCCGGGGTAGGGTTGCCAGCGCCAACGCCCAGCAGCATGTTAGATCGGGACCTACGGTTTAAAAGTAGATTCGAACCACTACAAACATCCATGGTACCACCGGGATTCGAACCCGAAACCTGGGGTACAGAGCTGCAAAGTGCTAGTCACTCGGCCATCAGGCCCCATTCATAGATTTAGTTTTACAAAATTTTTTGTAGTACACTGCATTGCTTGGAAAACTGAATTCAAAGTCTTAAATTACATGCAGTTAGTATATAAGAATTAACTTAATATAAAAATGATAGTCAATAAATTTGTATAAGTTTATTTTTATGTTACATGTATGATAGCTAAAAATTAGCTGTATATCAATTATATGTAGGATTTTACGTTATTTAATAATAATTTCTTTTTCTGAATGCAAAATAAAAGTAACGGAAGTTATACTAGCTAGACGTTAAATAATTTTCCTTTAGATACGTTCCTTTTACGTTCAGATTTTTTCTTTACCCACGATTAGAGATATTTTTTTTTAACTCGTTGCAATTTCATTTAAATTCCTTAATAGGCAACATTAACATAGCAACTACCATTATTATCCTCACATATTACTGTCATTAGCATACTGCTATGGCAATAATAAATACATTTGTGGACATTTGTACACAGATTTTTGGCTCAAAAATAGCTAAAAATGTTTAATAAGTAAAATTAGGTTGTATTTTTATTGCTTGCATATTTTTAGGGAAAAACACTCTGTAATTTTTAATGTCTTTTACACTGGACAAGTGTGACTTGATCCTTTTAATGACGCTTTCAAAAGTGCAGGCTACAAAAAATGCTTGTTTTCAGCCTTAAATAACAGCGTTATTAGCTCATTTTGAACTATAATTATTTATTGTAAAAAATTTAAACTTGTTTGGAACTCTTTAAAATCAGCAAAACCAAAACACTTTGAATTAAATTAGTCCGTAGTTTAGAAAATGAAAACCTTACTCAAAGTGTCTGCAAACTCATTCTGGTTTGTTTTTATAATACGTTTTTAGCTTCTAAACTTTATTCGAGAAATTTTGACCAAAACGGTTTAACTAAAGCAAATTTAGAAATTAAATTACTTTTTAACTTCTGTTTAGGGTTACCTTGGAATTGATCTTTGGGGAAAATTAAATTTTTCTTAACATCCTCGAAAAGATAAATAATTGACTTCTCTAGGTATTCCGACTATAGCCAATCTTAACAAAGGAGGATCATTACCTGTATGATGGAATTTTTACAGCAATTATCTCAAATGCAGATCTTTTATACACAATAGCCTGAAGTAGATTCAATTATAGTTATTTTTCTTTTATGTTGATATTTTACTTCCAGTATTAAATTCACAAAGGATGTAATGCGTTACGGTAAAATAATATCTACATAATAATTTGACCATTTATAACCTATTGTGTAAATTATAAATAAATAATTTGTGAAGGAATTTTCAATATACGTATTTATGATAACTAATGTATATTAATATAGATAATTAATTTTATTAATATGTATATTTATTATGAATTAGGGATTTTAATAAATAAATGCTTTTTATAATATTCAAATAATTATTTAACTTGAGAGATTTGAGTTTAAATGCGCTTTAAATAATTAAAATACAAAAATAAATATATTACGTAAAAGATACATAATTAAAATAAAATCTTTTATTATGTAGTAGTTTATAAGCATACAAAAGATAAAAAAAATAAACATGTAACATAAAAAAAATCATGGTATTTTATATTAGGTAAATGAACATGAAGCTAATTTATAATCATCCAAAAAGCTGAAAACTATAATTCATATTTAAATAAAAATTAAATATAAACTCATGTTTGTGAAAATTGCAACACCATGAAGGACTTACGCGAGTGAGCTGAAATTTTCAGGAAATGCAAATTAGTGCATGATATGCAAATGATTAGAATTTCAAATCCGTAGAGCATGCGTATGCTGAGAAGCGCCCTCTGAACGGCGGATGGATCCGAATAAATAGACGGCTGTAGCGAGGCGTGTATGGTTATCGGTGGTTATCTGTTAGTGGTAAACGTTAGCTCAATCTTTACTTATGCCTCTTCGACGAAAGAGAGCGGGATTTGAACAACTTACAGAGTTTGAGCGGGGAGAATTATCGGCCTTTGTGAAGCTGGATTGTCTTATTTATATATATACTAATTGCATAGTTTTATATATTATATATTTCTTAACTATACATAATGTATATATCTTTGAATAATTTAACTCTTTAATGACATGTATACGAGACGTACTGTGTAAAATATTCATGATTTTTCGTATCTCTTCCTTTTTTTTAAATTTAGTGATGACAGCTTTTTTCTGAGAATTAATTCATATATCTTGCTGTATTAAAGAAATGTGTTTAATACAATTTTGTAAGACACTAACATAGCATAAATAAACGTAATTAAAATTTGAAATGAAAAATGGATAAAGGAGTAAAATGTCTTAGAATAAAAAATGACGAAAAATGCACTTGTTTTAAAAGCCACCTATTAGCATTTTTGATTTAGATAATCAAGAAAATATGCAAAACTTCTCATTTTTGCTTTAATTAATCTAAAAAAAGGCACAAATATTTAAATAACCTTGACTCTCCTTTAATCATCATGCAAATCCGCAATGCCGTAAATAATTTCGTCCCGGTATTCCGCTACGCTAAGTTTATCGCCGAATATTTTAAAAGTGGAAGAAAATAGCTTTCAGTATTTAAAAGATATATATTTACTTTGAAACCAAAAATTTAGATCTTCCCATTTAGCATATTCTCAAGAGAAATTAACTTTTTACATCTGAGATATTTTAGTAAATGTGTTAAGATTTAAAAAATATTTCGTAAGTCATTAAGGAAAATTTCTTTTTGTTTATCATGCATGTAGTGAAGTTAAATTCTTTTAAAGTTATTATTATTTTTTGGTTTTTAAATTACAGTAGAGTATGCATAAAATTTATGCCTTTAATATACAATTTTGTCGATTAAGTTTTATATTTTTGCAAACATTCCATATTTAAGTTGAATGTAATTAAAATTTATAATTTTTAAGTAAATATCTTGCGTTAATGAACTACAGCTTTTATCACTCGTGTAAGCAAAATTTAGAATGAAAAAATTTTAAGAAGGTAAAAGATCTTTGAAATAATAAAAACATTTATATTTTTTCATTTTTATTCTCATCTCACAGCCCGATTTATCTTGTAGGAAACTTGGAAACAAGATTGGATTCTTCTATTGAAAGGAATTTTATAGTCACTCTGTTAATAGTCATTCATTTTAAATTAATCACAGATATGTAAGCTTAAGAGCTTATATTCCTTGCATAAACTCTAAATAGAGCTTTGAAAAACATTGGCATCTGTGGCAGAGTATCCCATATCGACAGTAGTGAGTTTACCGGGTTTCCTCTAATTCTACACATAAAATTAGGAAAATATTTATCTTTTCTTCTTATGGTTAAGAGTAGGGGTGTCCAACGCGCTGCCCGCTTTGAATATTTTTCCAGCATGTGAGATTTATCCCACTTTTACAAAACATATTTTATAATGGCCGAAGTAGTGAAAAAACAAAAGTGCTAAAAAAATACATTATGTGCGCATCCTTCTATTCAAAAATAAACTGTCGAAATGATGACAAAAAATGAACATTGATTTTAAAATAATTTTCTTGCGAATATGGGACAAATATTGCCTGTTTTTTTGATGAGTTTACAGTTATGAGTTCGCAGAATAATTAAATTATATTCTGCGAACTCATGATGAGCGCACATCTTTGAAAATCTAATATAACAGGTTCTATATTTCACTTTAATTGATCTCAGTGATGCAGTGACCTCCTCTAGATACGCACATTGATACATAGGTACATTGTTGACAGTAGAGCAAACCAGACTCTTAGTTGAAGTTGTTACGCTTTTTGGTTCAACTTACACCTGCGCATCCTTTTTTTCTAAAATGTAATCAACCCAACACAAAACAAGCTCAAACATAACGGATGCTCACCTGCAACACCCATTACGATATGCAAATATTAAAGTTGAGATCGATTTGCAAAAGCTAAGTAGCTAAGTGAAAGAGTAGAGAAACACTTATCGCACAAGTAAAATAAATATTTTTTAATGATTTCATTTTTTTTTTTATTTTGTTTATATTTATATATTTTTTTATATTTCTATATTTCTTTACAATGCGCATTTAGTATCATTATCATTATATTATCTATGTTTACATTTAAGAATAATAGCAAACACAAAAAATTGAAACATAATAACTCGTTATGTTTAAATTTTCACTCGAAAAAACACCGTCTGTAGTGGATCTCAATCTAATAGCGAAAATATATAATTTTATATGTGGACCGAGGAGTTAGGATGCATTTCAAAATGGCCCTCAAGATCATTTGGGTCGGCCACCCCTGGTTTAGAGAAGTAACAGGTCCTGCGTGGTGCACTCTTAGTAATGTTGAGTCTGATATACATCGGCCGTAATCTCAACGACAAAGGTACCATCCAAAACATTTATATACAGTATTTTGAAATTTTTCATGCTATCTTTAAATCATTGTAACTAGTGTACACTAATTAGAATTTGCCAGTTAATGATGAGTATTCTATAATTCAGCTTCTTATCTAAGAGTTAATTCAAAATATCTCGAAAATATTTTTATCCAAAATAATTCTGGAAAATATTTAAAAAAAAAAAAAAAATCTTTCACATGCCATTTCTATAGAAAAATAACTTTAAATTGTGGATCCAGTATATATATAAAGTGCGTGAAATGGAATTTAATAAATGGTCAGTTGGTATGAAGGCCATAAAATAAATCGGATTATTATTATTTTCAGCTTAACTATTATAATCTGAAATTGATAGTTACTGGTAACGTCTGCTGAAGCAGAAATCCATCGTAGAAATACTTTTTTATTGGAATTTCTATAGACTCAGACGGACATTTTCATTCAGTGATTTCAGAAATACAGAAAAGTTTTATTCTTTATGATCATTGCGGGAGTAAAAGTATGAGGCTATGTGAATGAAAAGTAAGCCTTTTTTTCAAATATGATAGAAAACATAAAATATTTTATATTTCTTCAATGTAAATATAAAATATTTTACAGCTTTTCATATTTGAAGGATAAGACATAAATTTTGTAGTGACATTTAAAATTTTGAAAAATGTATATGTTGTTGTAACATATTGCAAATTAACTTTTATTGGAAATCCATCCATTACAATAAGGATCGCATACAAAGAAAGAACAAACAGAGCAAAGCAAACATGCAGCAAGGCAGCAATCGACACTAATTCGCTCTCACACACCATAAAAAGTCAAAGGCAGAGAGAGTAAATAAAAAGGGTAGGCACTTTATTTGAGTCCACGAGGTCCCTTGCCTTCCAGTTACAACTGCAAAGACTTTTCCTTGGCGCTGAGCCTCTCTGTTCAGTCCTGTATATTTCAGGAGATGTTCTGAATTCATTGTTCCAACTCTACATATTAGACAAATGTTCGAGGCGAGAACACCTATCCTGTTTAGGTGTTCCGCAAGGCAATCGCGTCCGGTTCTTAATCGAAAGTTGGCAACCGCCTCTTTTATGGAAAAATGAAAAATAAGAAAATATATTTACCTTTAATTTTATAATAAAAATAAATGAAATTAATAATTAATGAGAAGGAATTCAAAATTAATTTTTTTTTTTATCCAGTTAGTTACAGATGTTGCCTAGTATGACATGATTTTATAATTATTTTAAATAAAAAATAGTCATTCCCTTATAATTTTTTTTAACTTATTTTTTAACAGTATACTTTTTTTGTTAAAACTTTTAATTATGTATTATGCATCAATGATGGAACTTTGTATTTTGCACAATGATTTATTATGCATCATTGATGAAAACTTAAAAAAAAAAAAACTACTACTATATTTGTTAATATATATTTAGAAGAAGAGGCATGAAAAAAAGTATTTAACTGAAAATTTGAAAATTATTTTTCAGACTTATTGAAATGCTTCAATACACAGAGTGATTGATTATAATTAAAAGTCCCACTTTCAAGTAAGTAAAAAGAAACAATCGTCATAAAGAGTTCAAATTTGAACTGAAGATACTTGTATAAGCGGGAAACGGTACGGCAACAAAAAATGTTCCAAAGTGTATTAATAGATGGCGCTGTACGCGGCATAACGAAAGGGTCTTCTGCTGCCAGTGATAGTTTGAATCGAAATGACAACGTATTTAGCATGAGTTGTACATTAAACCAAACTGTAGTGTTCAATGGGCTTGATCTTTTCTGTTCGTTTCTGTTTTTTGACGTAAAAAAATGATTTCCAAGTCATTCAACAGTTGTGATACTGTTAGTAGAAAGCCTATCCCCACAGAAGGTCATATTAAACTGGATGGGAAAAATCGGTGGAATATTTTTTGATGCCATACCGTTTCCCCTTCTTCAAGTATCTTCAAATTAAATGTGAACTCATTAAGATGAGTGGTTCTTTTTTTTTACAGCATTTTTAAAGTGGAACTTTGCTTATAATCACCTTTTATGTAATAAATTTATGCTTATAAGAATGCGAATTTTTGTTCGAAAAATTTAAATTACAGAAATTTATTTTTCTATAATCATTCTCTGATTTAAGAACAATTAAAATAAAAAATAAATAAACATTAAACGTTTAAAATAAATTGAAAAAATTAAAAATTAATGCTTAATAAGTAAATAAATCAAAATGCAATACAATTAAAGCAATGCAAGATTTCAAAATATCTTAAACCAAGAGTAAGTTTCGATCACATTCAGTTTCTTTGAATGGAATGATAGTTAGGGATTCATACTATATCGAGAAAGTGTTTCTTATAATCTACCCGTAATTAATAAATTAGTTTATTTGAATTAAGGACAGAAAGGAAAAGATATATCAAAATGCAGTGCGTTTTTTTGCTACTGATACAGAAATAGTAACACTTCATCGTAAAATGCAATGCAGGAAAATTTTACGATTCCAAGTTTTATTAACCAATCTTTTTCCCAGTCTACAAAGAGGGCGCAAATGACATCGCCAAAGATAAAAATGGGAATTAAGTGTCTGAACTTCTTAAGAAAGGGGTCACGCACTTCCAATCAGCAGCAGAAACTGCAGGTGACCTGTTAGGTCAACGGACAAAGCCAACAAAAGCTTCTAAGAGACTTTATTTTGTTAACGGGCTGTAAAAACAAATGGGTTATTTTCTCAGGACAGAAAAATAGACTTTATACATTATTTGTTTAATACGTTTAATTATATAATTTATTTGTTTTATCTTCCAGAAGTATTTTAAATATGAAAAAAAAATCAATTTAATTTTCATTTCTTTGTAAATAATAATTTGTAATAATCCAGATTTCTGAAATATATAATGCTTGAAATAAAAATTAAAGTGTTCTTGAAAACGTTATAGGTCTAATATAGGCCGATATGTTACAGCATCATTTTGAAGGTTAATTTTAAAACAATATCATCCAATGTATTGCATTTATGTATATAAATATAGAATTGCATTTATGAAACAAATAAGGGGTGCTTATTTTGTTTTTTGACTGTGTGTTATGTGTCGATACTTAATTCGAAAATATAAAATTATAATATTAATAAAAATATATTATGCAAAAATATTTATTAATCTTTTATCCTGGTGCATGTGTAAATTCATTATTTTTCAAATACACTTTTAAAAATATATTTTTGCTATTAATGAGTATGACAAATTAACACCCATTTTGAACAAGGTTTTATAATAATAAAATTTCTAAAATGCTTTTTGTAAAACTCAACACTAAAGCAGTTTTATGTGTTTTTTGTTTTTTAATTTTATTGTTATTTAGGTCTTAGAATTATACTGAAAATCGTATTGAATTTGCACCTTCAACTTTCTTTTAGAGCAGGATTGGCCAACCCAAATGATCTTACCGGCCACTTTGGTATTGCATCACAACTCCACGGGCAGCATATAAAATTATATATCTCAAATTAGATTTAGACCCACTACAGATATTTTTATATTCATATTACAACCAGCTATATTATATGCTCCAAGATGTGCGCTCAAGAGTTTGCAGAATATAATTTAATTATTCTGCGAACTCATTAATATAACAGGCAATGTCTGTCATACATTCTCAAGAATATTATTTTAAAATCAAAGTAAATTTTATTTTCACATTTCAACAGTTCATTTTTGAATATAGGGATGCACACATAATGTATTTTTTTAATACATTGGTTTTCACTACTTTGGCCATTGTAAAATAAATATATTTTGTAAAAGTTTGATACATCTCACTAGTCGGAAAAATTGGCCACCCCTGTATTACTGTATTAGACTAAATAAACATATTTTTTGGTGAAATTTTTTTTTTTATGCTTATTTACCACTCTTAAAAACGATTTTAAAAAGTCGCAACACATATTCCAGTAATGACAATTACACCCATATGTGTGACGAAATAGCATCCATTTTTAAACAGTTTTCTTATAAAATTAAGTTTCTAAAACGCTTCTGTAAAAACTAAATTCTAACCAGTTTTATGCCTTATTTCGTTCGAAAAAAAACCCTGGTTGAAAAAAAAAAAAGATGTCCACCACCTGGTAGAGACGTCCATATTATATGGAAAAATAACCTGCAGAGACTTCTTTTGAGCATAAAATTGAAAATGTGGTAATCAACTACTTCTTGCACTTTGTCGTAATACTGGAAGAACAAGAATCTCTATAATAAACCAACAGAAATATAAAAAAAAGGGAAAGGGAAAAAGTAAGGTGTCCACAAACTGCAGTCGGAAAGTGTCATTTTGCAATTCCGGTGCATGTTTATTTATGGAATATTGAGTTTGAAAAATCAAATATTTGCCATTTCCCTTTCTGACATTTATTCTGCATGCTGAACTCTGTTTTTAAAATGTATGCGTAGAATGGCATATATCGACGTCGAGGGACATTCTTTTAGGGGTAAATGGTTTTTATTTGAGAAGAGAGAGAAAAGTATAATCGGGATATTTTACTTTCCATTGAGATATTTTTATACACATATTCTCTACATAAATAGTGCAATCGCGTTTATTGCTTTGTTTATTGGCCAGTTGGAAACATTTAAACTGAGGAATTATAAATTTGATTAATATTGATAACATAAAAAAAGTAGAAAAATACTCTATAAATATTTGATATTCATAGTTTTAGTTGTGTAGGAGCCATTACAATTTTGGGGCCATGGATGAAACGAATGTTTGACAAAGGGTGGCGTCGGTTTTATACCATTCATCTTCGATAGTAGATTTCGCACTATTGTTGATGTAAAATGTTCCCATTTGCATAAACTGCATTGTTTGGGGCAGGTAATCTGATGGTTTCACAGTTTTCAACTTGGAACCAAAAATATGCTGTTACTGAATGGATGCCTGGTGCATGTCTTGACTGATATTCCAGCAAGACATTCAGCATTTGGCTTGTTAGGACATTTTGGTATCCTTGTGAATTCATTCTACCTGAAACGAATGCAATTGAGCCCACACCATTGCAGCCCCAAGTCAGGAGACCCCTTTGGCGCTTCGAGAATATTTCTTTTTCATTTCTTATATCATGCCAGTTCCGGTCCATCCAAATTCCATTTTTTTTCGTCAGAAAAATAATTAGCTATCCATTGGTTGTCCCAGGTATACTTTCTGAAAGTTCAAACGTCTAAAGTCTCTGCAGTACATGTCAATTTTGCTGGCTGCATAAGTGTACCTTCCAGACCTTTTAATTGTATTATAAATAGCTTTTTGACAAACTTTTAAACCTGAACGTCGGAATCAGTTTCCTGGTTGAGTACTTTAAGTAGATGCAAGTTGGCAAACTCTTTCTTTCATCACGTGAGTACAAAGCTTTAGGTCTTCTCCCAGTATTCTTTTTACCATAATTGTCTTTCAATTTTAAAAAATTGTTGACTACAGTCTTTGATCTTTTTAATCTTTCTCGTCATAGCACGACTACTCATTTCTGTTGAAGACAAAGCTTCGATCTGTCCTCTTTCACGATCAGTTAACTTCATACCCTTCGCCAACTTCACAAAGATCACCAATACTTCGAAGAAACGTATGACAAATATGAAAATTGCAGCGTTGTCACAAACTAGTAGTTGCAATGGTAATTACACGATTATATTATATTTATTTTAAAAAATGACTTGTGGCCTTAAAAAGTTTTTACTCAGGCAGAAATACTAACTTTGTAAATAACCACATGTTTCTCATAATTATGTATTTACAAATTATGTTTATAGCATTTATTTCTTATCAATGAACCTTAATAATTAATATTATTTGAATCCCTTTTATTTCATTTTACATTTCCTCAAAAATTTTACTGGCCTTAAAGTTTTTACTCAGCCTGTAAATATTAATATCGAAAACATAATAGATACTCTATAAATATTTGATATTCATAGTTTTAGTTTTACACATTTTTTATGCAGCATACCGCATTGTTTGGGGCCTGATGGTCGAGTTACTAGTTCCCCTGGCGTTCGGTGCCACAGGTTTCGGGTTCGAGTCCCGGCGGTACTAGGGATGTTTGTAGGGGTTCGAATTCACTTAGCTCCGTAGTTCCGGTCTCATGACTGCAGAGTGTCAAAGAGAGTGGTTTTTATTCTTCATTGGAAAAAAGAAAAATGAAAAATATTAAGAATCGCGATAATGGCCGAGTGACTAGCTATCTGGCGCTGGGTGTCACAGGTTTTTTACCATGGATGTTTGCCGGAGTTCGGAATTTACTTTAAACCGTACGGGTCTAATACGATAACGTGGGGCATAGGGCTGGCAACCCAACCCTCGTAAAAAGAAAAACATCTCAAAATCTTCCAGTAGGCAGACGGTCTTGGTCCACCATGGGGCTGTTGCGCCACTGATGGTGATGATGATGATACTGCATTGCTTGATAGCTGAAATTAAACTAACGTCTTAAATTATATGCTGTTATCATCTAAGAATTAACTTAAATGAACATAAAATTGTTAGCTTATAATTTTTTTTTCTGTTATATTTGTGATAGTTAATAATTATGTATAAGCTAATTTTTATACACATATTGTCAAAATTAGTTTATACTCATTAGTTATTTTTTATTTTGAGTGCCAAGTTTTTAAATAGTTAAAAATTTTAAAAATTGAACATCCAATAATTATTTAATTTTTTAATGTATTGTCGGGTTTTTTTATAAATATATCTGTAATCGAGGATAAAGGAAAAAAAAAAAAATCTATGGCTAGTTTTCATCTTGGAAAAATAATATTCATGAATATCCTTACAAATACCCAACACTATGGAATTTATGGTCTTTTAATCTCTTGAGACATAGCATCCATTGTATTACACATTTTTATTTTGCACGTAGAAAAAAAAACTACTGACAAAGATTTGAAGCAGTTTGTTAGATTGGACAGTCGACCTCTGCCATCTGTGTACAAAAACTTGACAATTTTTGGAAGAATCTTGTTCTACAAGTATCTGAAAATGGAGGCCAACAAAAACAATTCAACATATGACAACAGTTTTTATATTTGTACATAATCTTTTTTGGCACAAAAATAGCTGGAAATGTTTAATAAATAAAATTAGGCTATATTTTTCTTGTTTGTATATTTTTAAGTTGTATTTTTCAGTGTCCTCTACACTGGACAAGTACGACCTGATCCTTTAATGACGCTTTTAAAATTGCATGCTTCAAGAAATGCTTGTTTTACACCTGAAATAGCAATGTTGTTGGCTCATTTTGAAAGATAATTATTTGATCTAAAACATTTAAACTTGTTTGGAACTCAAACAAATCAGCAAAAGAAAAACACTTTGAATTAAATTAGTCCGTAGTTTAGAAAATGAAAACCTTACTCAAAGTGTCTGCAAACTCATTCTGGTTTGTTTCTATAATAAGTTTTTAGCTTCTGAACTTTATTCTAGAAATTCTGACCAAAACGTTTTAACTAAAGCAAATTTAGAAATTAAATTACTTTTAACTTCTATTTAGGGTTGCTTTGTTGATCTTTTTGGGGAAAATCAAATTTCCCCTAAACATCCTAGAAAAGATAAATAATTGACTTTTATAGGTATTCCGACTATAGCCTGTCTTAATAAAACCTTACTTGCTTGGTTTACTTGTCCTACGGTCATTTTGTGTGCACTTTGGGCTAATTAGACCGGGATCTACAGTTTAACGTAGATTCCGGACCACTAAAACATCCATCTTAATAAAGAATGATGGAATTTTTACGGCAGTTATCTCAAAAGACAGATTTTCTAAACATGTAGCCTGTGCTGCATTGGGGTGATTCTTTTTAGATATTTCTCTTTGCTGTCGATATTTTACTTAACAGCTAACTAACTATATATTTTACTTACTATTAAGCTCACAAAAGATTTAATGCATTGCAATAAAATAATATTTATAGAATAATTTTACTACTTATAAATTATTTATAGATTATAAATAAATAATTTATGAATAAATTTTTTCAACACATGTATTTATGATAATTAATGTGTATTAATACGTATAATTAATTTTATTAATATGTATATTTATTATCCATGGTTTATGGTAAATTATCAATATGTTATTTTAAAAATGAGCTAGATATTATCTATAGCATAGCACAAATATAAGTAATAAAAAATAATATATAAATAACAAATACTTATTTTTAATGTAATTTAATTGATTTCTGGAATTTGAGATTCTTATAAATTATTCCTAAAATAATTAAAGCTTTAAAATATACTTTTACATAACTGTTTAATAAGAAAATATTTAGTGATCAATATAATAAAAAATAGCACAGTATAAAAATATATATAGTATATCCACAAACAGGCAGAGTAAATTAGATTCTTAAAAACCAAAACTTACATTTGATATTCATAGAAATTCATTCTTTTTCAATTCCTACTATTAGTTCACACACTCGCTATATATATATATTTATATATCTTGTTTCAATTTTTAATCGTTAATAAAATACTTTTTTATTCCTCCACTCAAGTTCAAATACATTTTTTGTACTTGTAGTGGATGACACTTGATGTTAATACAGTTTTTTCAAATATTAATTCATTCATTAAATTTATTTAATTAATTTAAATTTTTTTTTTAGATTTAAGTTGCGTGTATCTACCAATAGATGGAGTCAGATGTTGAGAAAAATTTAAACTTTATTTTAAAAGTAGGAATTGATTAAAAAAAAAAATTTTTTTATATAACTTGTTTAAATAAATGATGCTTATCATGGACAATTTTCTTACATCATAAAACTCTAAAAGATTTTATTACAATGTTTAAAAAGCTGTTTTATAAAAAATCTTTTACAATTCGAAAAATAAAAATCCTTCTTTTCAAGTTTATATAAACGTTTATATTCGAACACAGGAAAGAAAAAAAAAACACAAGCAAAATGCTAAATCATTGCCAGAAATCGTGTCACAAAAATTCCGGTCGAACACTATGCGAAACTCTTTCCTTCTTAAAATCATCCTGATTGCAGGGGAATTTCGGTCTTCGCCCCTGTATTTCTGTCGGCGGCACCAATTTACGAACCCCATCACCATCGCGGTATTAAACGTTAGGGAAAGGATACAGCGCTGGCCAATTGAGAAGAGATTAATGGGCGCTGTAAAATCCGGTGATTGTCTATTGAATCTGCAAATTCTTTCACCTAAGCAAGCTTAGGGTGAAGTCTCGCTGATAAAAGATCAAGTTTATAACAGACAGTCTGTCTGGGGCTGGCTTAACAGTAGGATGCGATAAATAGAATATATTTAGAAACGGGGTGGCGGAACCGAATGATCTTGCGGGCCACTTTGAAATGCATCTTAACTCCGCGGGCAGCATATAAAATTATATATCCCACATTAGATTCAGACCCCCTGTAAACGTTTTTGGAATGAAAAAATTAAACAGAATTAGTTATTAGTGTGCTTACTATTATTCTTACATGTAAGCATAGATAATAATAATGATACTAAACGCACATTGTAAAGAAATATAGAACACTCAAAATGAAATATAAAAAATATATAAATATAAACGAAATAAAAAATGAAATCATTGAAAAATATTTATTTTACTTGTGCGATATGTGTTTCTCCACTCTTTCACTTATAGCTTTTGCAAATCGATCTCCATTTGGGTATTGGCACATCGTAATGGGTGTTGCGTCCTTTATGGTAAAGAATGTCTTGTGTTGGGTCAATTTCTTTTCGGGAAAAAAAAAAAAAAAACTATTCGCTGGTGTAAGTGGAACCAAAATACTAACCAACTAATAGTCTAATTTTCTCTGATATCGACAACCAATTTGCGTATCAAATTATGGTCACTGATAGTGAAACCTAGAACATGTTATATTAGATGTTCCAAGAGGTGCGCGCATCATGAATTTGCAGAATATAATTTAATTATTCTGCAAACCCATAAATAAAACAGGCAATATCTGTCGTAAATTCGCAAGGATATTATTTTGAAATCAAAGTTAATAATTTCATTTTTGAATATAGAGATGCACACATAATGCATTTTTAATACATTGTTTTTCACTACTTTGGCCATTTTAAACTAAATATATTTTTGCAAAGCAGTGATACATCTCACTGGCCGGAAAGATATTCAAAAGTGGACCGCGGGTTGGCCGCCCCTGATTTAGAAATTTAGAATATGCATTTATCTTAATAATATTTTTATATCAGATTTTATTTTGCTGTGGCAAAGGCTAGTTACTGATCTTCAACTCAACAAAATTTGTGTAAAATGCGTCGATGTCTTCTACATTGATTATCAATAAAGAAGTACAGTGTGTTTCAATTTTATAAAAACAAGACAAAATTTAAATTCCTTCTTAAAAATTTTAATTGATAACAATTGCTGTCTTACTGAATAGGAAAAAAAAAAAAAAACTAAAATTTTATTTTATTTTACTATAATAATTTTTAAATGTTAACTTTTAATGGTGTCTTATTATTTGAATAATGTATTTGTGTTAAAAAATGTACATTTCCATTATTTTTATGTGTAATAAAGTAGTTTCTAGTAGGCCTTTCTGTGGCCTTCGAAATTAAAACAGCGCCTTGAAGATCGCCAATCATCTCATAGCCCGATGACTATAATGAACTATGATTAGGCTACTGCCGTTTGACGACAATTTACATCATACGTTAGCAATTTTTGTGACAATTTGTTATTCATTTGTTCATAAGAACTAAATAATGATTACAAATTATTTCTAAGAATATAAGAGTGATTAAAATTATAAATTAGTCTTAAATTATCAAGTAATTATCAGTATTGTATCATAAGGAAATTAACTGCCACAAAAATAGCAACAAGAATTATAATGCTGTCTTGAATTCAAAGTATATCAAATGTTATAAGGAAAAATTGATCCAAATGTGCTAAAAACGTTAGTTTAAGTCTATAACGGCACATATCGATGATTATTACGAGGAAGTAATTTCTGATAGTTCCTTTTGAAATGAAAATTATTTTGGATATTGGCTTTGTTTTTCGGGAGAATATATGAAATAAATGTATTTTCAGCAAGCAAACAAAATTTGTGTCAGGAAACTTTAAAAACCTTGATAAAAAAATTATTTTTTTTACTATTTACATAAATGGCATTAAAATCACATAAGTCGATGAACAGATAAAATAAAAGTCAAATATTTCAGAAACTTTTCGAAATTGTACGCCACTGTCCTCTTCCACTGCTTGGTTTAAATCTTGGGAATTTTAAGCCAATGGGATAATGAGCTCATACTTGTTAAAATTAGTTTCAAGGAAACAATCATCTGTAAATCAAAGTGAATGCATTTCAACAACTGCTATTCTTTCAATTCAACAGAATTTAATTGAAATAAAGTTTAATTATTTTTAGTAATTTTTTACAAGCGACCAGTAATTAAAATTCGTGAATCCCTCAATTAAAATTCTCTGCGTGAATCGTAATTGATTAAAATAAATACGGATACTAATTAACAATGTGGTGGAGAATCTGCTGCATAAAAATCAGTGAAAAGTTTTCTCTGATTGCTACTCGAGTTCGTTGTAACGGAGAGTAAAGCCAACTCAAGAGCTGAGTCAAGAAAAAAGAGCCCATCTATTGAGTCGTGAAAAAGTCGTGTTTGAAGAAGAAAGTTGGAACCCGCATACTTGTTCCTGAACAAAGGCAACATCTCAAGTGAATTAAAATTTCAGATTAACTATGACCATTCAGGTTAAAAATAAAATGTATCATTGATGTAGATGCAGGATTCGATACAAAATCTTGAAATGGAAATTATTAAATATGTATCAGTGTGTATCGGTTAAAAAAGGAAAATTTGGAATTAAGTTAAATAGTTCAAATTGTAAATGGATATAAATATATAACAAAATGAAATATTTCTAACCCCATCACTGCCATTCGTTTATATTTTTATATATTAGAAGAATTGTCCATATTTTATTAGAATCATAATCTGAAAACTAAAAATGGAGTTAATACTAATATTGATATTAGTTAAATTTGAAATTATTTCCTGTTTTGATTTTGAATTTTCGTCTTTTTTCAATCCGCCTTACTTGGTCAATTTTCCACTCTATCGGTAGTCGAAATATACGTACGTGAGAAATAAACCTACACTCCTATATAATCTGGATGACTCTGAAGCAACTGTTATGGATGCAGAAAATAAGAATTAGCTGAAGAAGCTTATGGCGTACCATTATCTATAATATAACAGGTGGGCTGCAAAGTTCATAAGCTGACACATAGATGACGCTACTAGTATTCAATCCATATGATTTTTAGTTAGCCCTAACCTTCAGAAGACACGTCTGACAGCTGTTGCACTATTAGTATGTGAGTTATAGTATTTTTAGTGAAACAACTTTTGTTAGTTTGAAAAAATGGATAAAAAGGAAATTTCGTGTGTTAATAAAGCATTGCTTTTTGGCGAAAAAAAAAAAGCCAAGGCTTGGCTTGATAAACATTATTCGGACTTTGTACCAGGAAAATCAACCGTAGAGAAGTGGTTTGCTAAATTTAAACGAGGCGAAATCAGCGCCGAGGACGATGCACGCAGTGGACGCCCCAAAAGAGGCTGTTACCGACGAAACCATCAAAAAGGTCCACAAAATAATTTCTGATGACCGTAAAAGTGAAGTTGATTGAGATAGCTGAGACCCTAAAGATATCAAAGGAACATGTTGGACATATCGTGAATGAATATTTGGATATGCGAAAGCTCAGTTCAAAGTGGGTACCGCGCAGAGCTCCCAATCGACCAAAAACAACGACGAATTGATGATTCTAAGCAGCGTTTGGAGCTGTTCAATCCTAATAAACCCGAATTTTTGCGTCGATATGTGACAATGGATGAAACACGGCTCCATCATTTCACACCTGAGTCCAGTCGACAGTCAGCCGAGTGGACTGCACGTGATGAACACTAAAAAAGCTATAACTCACATACTAATAGTGCAACAGCTGTCAAATTTATACACGTGTCTTTTGAAGGTAGGGCTAAGTCAAAATCATATGGATTTAATACAATAGCGCCATCTATGTGTCAGCCTATGAACTTTGCAGCCCACCTGTTATCATAAAAAAAATAAAAGAAGACAGGGTGGTATATGTCAGGTTGGATAGGCCAACTGAATTACTTAAGGTGGTAGATGATAGTGTCACAAATGTCATCAAATGGACATCCTTTGGTGAAAGAAAGTGGAAAAATGATTTGGATGTTCGTTTTAGATTTCAATACGCACATTTGTACAAATGTGTGAAAAAAACGACATTCATCATTTTCTATAAAAACATAAATCAGAAAATTTGCAGAAATAACGAAAACGTACTAGGGACTCATCTGTTTTTGCATGGATTTCATGACACAGCAAAGAAACGTTTATTAGGAATTCTGTTGTTAAAGAATGGGCCTGCTTGGTGCACAACGCAAACAAAACTATCTTTACTAATGATCTGTCTAGGTTGAAAGCCTTTGGACCAAAAACAGACGATATTTATAATTCGCCCTTCATCACAGGGGTAGTTGTAAAAATCTGGGTTTCTTTTTGTAAACATACAAATAGATTAATTGATCAATAAAATTGATAAACTATCGCAAGTCTGAAACTAGTTGACTATTCACTGAAAGTTTCTAATAATTTTTTTTTTCTAACTGATGAAAGTAACAGTTTGGTCACGTTTTTTTCTTTCATTTATTGTTAAAATAGTTAAGAAAGCAAAGGAAATTCGTTTGCATTTACCCCTTCTAATAATCCCAGAAGATCACAGATCTACTTTTTGTCATACCTGCTGTACCTATTGGTTAGTTTCTTTCCATAAATGTTAACGATAATATATAAATTTTAACGATTTTCTTGACATTAACCCTTTGCCCTCGAATTTTTTTTTCATTCGTATTACCAGCAACTTGAAGCGATTTTAGGAAAAGATCCTATTCACATGAAAGTTTGATATACGCATTAAAAAGAAACGCATTATTTATATTGTTATTTGCATTGTCTCCGTAGCACGAGCTTGAAGACAAATTTTTAAAATGACTCCGCTCCAGAGCCCTCGAGTGCAAAGGGTTAATTGTAACGATTTTAACGATACATTTTAAATTATCAAGATGTCTAGATTAAACGTTTAAGAATACATAATATTTTTCTAATGTTTAATGTCCTTCATCCACTTTAGAAATATCTCTACCTATTATGCTATATCTTTCAGATTATACATAGATGCCTTTTATTTTATTTAGACACCGTGTGGAATTTTATATTTTTTCAACAAAAATATTTGTCTAATGATAATTCATGTTGTATTGTGACTAATTCTCAGAGTCCTGCCGTGTGGGATGGACTCCTATGAGTTATCTACTCACGGATGGAAGTAAAGGGGGCGGCTTCTGTTGTGACGGAGCACCCGTAGATAGGAGTCTAACTGGGCTCCGTGACGCTCACGTTAAACTATCGATGTGTTTAGCCCTCGTGTGCACAAGATGACCGTAGAGCGACAAACCAAACCAAATCGTGACTTTTTACTGTCCTATGAGACCGGACCTATGGCTTAAAGTGGATACCACACCACTACAAACATCCAGGGCATTTCCGGGACTCGAACCCGAAACCTCTGACTCCGAGGGCCAGAGCACTAGACACTCGGCCATTCAGGCCTAATGATAATTCATGCCTATTTATATTACATTTTTAGTATAAATAGCACATTAATTTGAAGATAATATAGCTATAATTCTTCCTAATTTGCCTTAGAATAATATATTTAATTTCGCATTGTCTTTGCAATTAAATAAAGGGATCGTCGCAACATAAACCACCTCTTAAATGTCTCCAGCGGATGGCATCGATTTCCGAAATCCCGAGAGGAGAGTTAAGAGCTTATCGACGTCTCCATCGATGAATCCCCCAAACTGTCAACAGAAACTCGGTATATGCAAATCACTTTAAAAGAGTGGGGATTACGTCCTTCAGTGAAGATGCCGAGCGCACAGTATTTAATCAAGTCCCTATTGCACTCCAGTGAAGAATATTCTTTATTTGCAATTGGTCAAAATTCCTTCGCGTGTACTTCTTTTATGTAAAGTAACTTTTCGTTTAAAGATTCATCTCTTCGATATATTTGTTGTGCTCCAATGATGGATAGCTTTAAACGCAATTAAATGTTTCAAAAGTAATTGTTGCAAGCATATTTTTTGTTTTTGAAAAGGTCTTAAAAATGCAGTCAATTACAAGTCGTAAATCATTAGTTATGAATTGATGAAAAATATAAAATTAAGTGAAATGTACATAAATTAAGTGTGCATTTGTTAATTTAAGTGCAGTGCTTTGCTAATTTTCGGGTTGGCACGATGAAATTTGTCGTTAATAATATTGCCAACATTTAACAGCTAATTATTATTTTTTTTTTTTGTTATTGTCGGAAAGTTACATATCTATACTTTTAAAATAAACCATTGTAGGTTCTAAAAATATTAAATACATTTTTAAAATTTAATTTTGATGAAAATGAAACGGGAGGAAATATGCATTATTATGAAGTATGAGTTCGTACATGAAACTATACCATTGCAGACTACGCGAAACTTTAATAGTGTATTTGGCTCTAGTGTTGTTACTATGCAGCAGACAGTAACATATTGGCTCACCAAATTTCGTACAGGTGGGGCCTGAATGGCCGAGTGGCTAGCGCTCTGGCGCTCGGTACCACAGGTTTAGGGTTCAAGTCCCGGCGGTGCCATGGATGTTTGTAGTGGTTCGGAATCCACTTTAAACCGTAGGTCCCGGTCCTAATAGGATTGTAGAGCGTTGCGGGGACAGATTGTCCGTGGCTTATCTTCAAGTTACACGCGCCCCTAGGTAATGCAAAGTGAGTAACATCTGTGCAGCGCTTGCCTTAAGGCATACAAGACCAAGCTGTCTAAGTGTTTGCCAGCTGCACTGGAAAAAAAAAATTTCGTACAGGTAACTTTGACCTTAAAAATGAGCCACGCGGAAGCCCGGAATCGCAGGCCAATAAAGACGAACTGAAGAGTGTGACCCATGACAGTGTGTCTATGAATTTTCATTAAAATTTGGTATTAGCAAAATAAACAATATTAACTCATTTCACTCAAATTTGTAAAGTGAAAAAGTTGGATAAGTGGGGCTTACATGAACTGAATTAAAAACAGAAACAAAAAAGTTTGATGTTGATTTGCCACAAACGTGATCCATTTTTGAATGGAATTGCCATTTGTGATGAGAAATGAATACAACGTGACAATCGCAAACGTTCAGCACGGTGGTTGGATAAAAATAAATCACCAAAAACACTACAAAGTGTAAAAGAAACTGATTCTGAGTGTTTGGTTGTTTACCGCAAATGTGATCCACTATGATTTCATTGAAATCTGGCTCATCGATCACAGCAGAAATACACTGAAGTGACAAAAGTCATGGGATAGCAATATGCAAATTTTCAGATGGCAGTAGCATCGCGTAGAACAGGTATAAATGCGCAGTGCTTTCGCAGAGCTTTCATTTCTGTTCAAGTTATTCATGTGAAGAGGTTTTGACGTGATGATGACCGCAAGACGGAATTAACAGACTTTGAACGCGGAATGTTAGTTGGGCTAGACGCATGGGTCATGCCATTTCGGAAATCGTTAGGGAATTCAACATTCCCAGATCCACTGTGTCAAGAGTGTGCCGAGAGTATGAAATTTCAGGCATAACATCCCACCATGGACAGCGCAGTGGTCGACCGCCTGCACTTAACGACCGAGACCGGCGACGTCTGCAAAGAGTCCTAAATTCTAACAGACAAGCAACACTGCGTCAAATAACCGCAGAAATCAATGTGGGACGTACAAGGGACTTGTCTGTTAGAACTGTGCGGAGAAATTTGGCTTTCTTGGGCTATTCCAGCAGAAGACCGACTCGGAGTGCCTTTACTGACAGAACGACATCGCTTGCAGCGACTCTCGTGGGCACGTGAGCATATCGGTTGGTCCCTAGATGAATGGAAAACCGTGGCCTGGTCCGATGAGTCACGATTTCAGTTGGTAAGAGCTGATGGTAGGGTTCGAGTGTGGCGCAGACCCCACGAAGCCATGGGCCCAAACTGTCAGCAAGGCACTGTTCAAGCTGGTGGTGGCTCCGTAATGGTGTGGGCTGTATTTTCATGTCATGGACTTGGTCCTCTGAAAGCGACTGGACAGAACATTGACTGGAAATGCTTATGTTCTGCTACTTGGAGATCACTTGCAGCCATTCATGGACTTCATGTACCCAAACAACGATGGATTTTTATGGATGACAATGCGCCATGTCACCGGGCCACAACTGTTCGCGATTGGTTTGAAGAACATTCTGGACAATTCCAACGAATGATCTGGCCACCTAGATCGCCCGACATGAATCCCATCGAGCATTTATGGGACATCATCGAGAGGTCTGTTCGTGCCCAAAATCCTGCACCATCAACGCTTTCACAATTATGGACGTCTATCGAGACAGCATGACTCAATATTCCTGCAGAAGATTTCCAACGACTTGTTGAGTCCATGCCACGTCGAGTTGCTGCACTTCGCCGGGCGAAAGGGAGGGCCGACAAGATATTAAGAGGTATCCCATGACTTTGTCACTTCAGTGTATAGTGCAATCAACTGGACGCAATGATGGAAAAACTTACGAAAATACAGCCTAGATTGCTTAATAGATAACTCCTATCTTATTGCAGGATAACGCTAGACCAAGGGTCTCCAAACTTTCCATCCTTAGGCCCATACTGTTTACTCCAGTAAGTACCAAAGGCCAAAACCATTTTAATTTTTCTGTCATTATCTATAATTTCTAGACCAGTCGCCGAATACGAGTTCTGAGAAAGTATATACTTGCTAACTACAAACTATTGTCAGTGAAAATCACAATTACACAAATCTCATTAGTATTTTTTTACAAGTGGATACCACTCGGTTTCATTTGAGTTAATTTAGTTTTTCCGTTCCTGACGGATTTTCTGGATAAAAATCATATGTTCGATTCAGGATATATACATTCCAAACATCGATATACATACATATGCGATACTCTTTACCCCAACATAACTACCGAGGGTAGCCGCGGGATGTTCACTAGTTTATGATGTTAGTGGGATTCGTTTCAATTATTTGTTAGTAGTTATGCTTAAGTTAAATTTTCTGCATATTATGCTTGTCATTAAGCTTTACCTAGAAAGTCAATAAAACCGAGTTATTATCATTCTGTGTTTTTTATCCAACTTATTACAGCAACAATAAGCTATTCGCTGTCGCGGGCCGGATGGATGACACTGGCGGGCCGGATTTGGCCCGCGGGACGTAGTTTGGAAACCCCTGCTCTAGACTACACATTGCACAAAGGATTATGGCAAAACTACAGAAATTGGTGTTCTTCATCATTCTTCACATTCACCAGATCTACCACTGACCACCATTATGATTGTGTCATATAGTAATTTAGCTTTTTTTTTTTCAAAAAAAAAAAAACGTATATTTCACCTTAATAAGTTTTTCTAAAGTGTTACAGAAATCCAACAGAGTGAGTGTAAAAACAATATTTTGCAAAGACATACAGTTAAAAACTGTTTTAACAGCTTAAAACTACTTTAATTACAAATTCTAAAAAATGCAAAATGATTAATACAAAATAGGTAACAAAAAAAAATCGATATTAAATAAAAATTAAAGAGAATGATTTCATATCTCTTAAGTCTTACAGAGGGAAAAATAATTTATTGCAGCTGAGAATAAATTTTTTTCACAATTTTGAAACGGAATTAACTTGACATTAATGAATTAAGCCTTTTTTAATCTTTTCGAAATGCAATTTCTTCATTTACTTCGCTTTGAAACAAAAAGTTTTTATATTAATTATTGGGGTTAAGTTACAAGGAATATAAATGAAGAAAATCTAAACTGAAATTGAATAATTTACTTAATTTATGCATCATTAATTTTGTTCTTCTAAATCCGGTGTCAGCCATTTTTTTTTTCAAACTGATCAGCCGCATAATATGCTTCGAATAACCTCATTAATAACTCGGTAAGTACAGAATTTTTTTTTATTTTCTGAATATTTTCTTACGATTTCTTAAAGTGACACTTTGAAACTTTTCTATTTATATATGTATTTTACATTTAGACAATGATAAACATTTCGATAAACTTATTTTGAAAAGAATCAATAAAATAGTGATTTTTTTAACATAATTAAATTTATTTTCCATTCTGTCTGCTGAATATTAATGTTATTTTGCTTATACAATGTTTAATAATAGTTTTTTCAGAAAAATAATTTTTCTAAAATGTATATTATTTAACAACTAAAATTAGAAAGTTTTTAATTGATTTCAAAATTTTCATTAGAAAACTAAAAAAGTATTTTTATAGAAATGAAACGAAGTCTCTTATTATTTATTAAAGCAGCCTTTAAAATGAGAAAGAAAATCAAAGAATAGTTTCTCTGTCAAGAATTTTGGATAAATACTTGCCCATAAAACTTTCCACAAACTATGGTTATTTTGAAATACTGTTACTAATCCCCTTGGTATTTTTGTATATATATACACGTTGTATGTATATGTACAAAAGATTTAGAAAAAACCACATCATCAATAGTAATAGCAAATAATGTATGAATATGAATTGTAAATATTTAACTGATTAAATATAGTTAGAATAATTAAATGATAAATTAATTTTTTTTTATTTTATTTAATCCTTTTCATTCTATTAAAAACATGAATATTTTATAATTTAATTAAAAACATTAATATTTTTAGTTCATATCATATTTTTATAAAGTGCAATGTAATATTATACTAAAATAAATGCAAATTATTAATGCTTTTTTTTTTTTTTCGAAGAAGCTTGAATAGCAATATTATAACATTTTGGATTGTGGATATTATTCTAAAAGGTACACAAATAGATTGACATCAATTAATTTTTCTCGATTAATAAAGTAAAATTAATAAATAATAATTTAAATATGAAAAAAATATCTGAATTTAATTTAGTCGTTTTGCTTGACTAAATTTAGAGATTCATCTAAAACTAAATAAATTTAAACTGACTAAATAAATATATATATATATATATATATATATATATATATATATATATATATATATATATATATATATATATATATATATATATATTTTAAACTAAAAATTGTTCTTTTTGTAATAATGTAGTACTGTTGATGTATTTTAAATCCATTTAAACCTATCCAACTTCACAAGGTGTTGTATTATTGCGACAGACTTGAGTGTATCCGATCATGATAAGGCTCCGCTAGTATTAACGTAATCTACCTTCAGGCATCAATTAATCAAGCGCAGATCCTGCTTTGACGCAGGTAGGGTCGCTTATCTGGTTGCCATAGGTTCCTGGGGCACTAATCAATGGTACAGAGGATTAGTGCCAGCGTGCTTCCACAAAGCAATTGATTTGCTTGTCTGTTGATGTGTTGTTTAGCAGTGTTCTTTTAAACATGTTTAAGTGCGATTTTTTGGTTCTAGTGAAAAAGAATGGGATTTAGTGTGATTGTTGGTTCTAGCGAAAAAGAATATGATTTAGTGTGGTTTTTGGTTCTAGTGAAAAAGAATATGATTTAGTGGGATTTTTGGTTTTAGTGAAAAAGAATATGATTTAGTGTGATTTTTGGTTTTCTAGTGAAAATGAATATGATTTAGTGTGATTTTTGGTTTTCTAGTGAAAATGAATATGATTTAGTGTGATTTTTGGTTTTCTGTATGATTTAGTGTGGTTTTTGGTTTTCTAGTGAAAAAGAATATGATTTAGTGCGATTTTTGGTTGTAGTGAAAATAATATGATTTAGCGTGATTTTTGGTTCTAGCAAAAAAGAATATGATTTAGTGCGATTTTTGGTTCTAGTGAAAAAGAATATGATTTAGTATGGTTTTTGGTTCTAGTGAAAAAGAATATGATTTAGTGTGGTTTTTGGTTCTAGTGGAAAATAATAAGATTTAGTGTGGATTTTGGTTCTAGTGAAAAAGAATATTTAGTGTGATTTTTGGTTTTCTAGTGAAAAAGAATACGATTTAGTGTGTTTTTGGTTTTCTAGTAAAAATGAATATGATTTAGTGTGATTTTTGGTTTTCTAGTGAAAATGAATATGATTTAGTGTGATTTTTGGTTCTAGTGAAAAAGAATATATGATTTAGTGTTTTTGGTTCTAGTGAAAAAGAATAGGATTTAGTGTGGTTTTTGGTTCTAGTGAAAAAAGAATATGATTTAGTGTGATTTTTGGTTCTAGTGAAAAAGCATATGATTTAGTGTGATTTTTGGTTCTAGTGAAAAAGAATATGATTTAGTGTGATTTTTGGTTCTAGTGAAAAAGAATATGATTTAGTGTGATTATGATTTATTATGCCTCTTTAGGTTTTATTCGTTTATATTAATAATAATAATTACATATAGTGTCCAACTCACAGGAGAACGTTAAGCGTGTCTTCATGTGTTGCTAAATTCTCAATTCGCAACTGAGCCTGAATGGCGAATAATTTCTTACATTTTCGGGGTGCTGGTTCTATCTCATAAAATAAGAGTCCTAACATCTTGAAGAAGGCAGCGTTTCCAGGAAATTAACGTATTAGAATATTTATAAAGAAATGTAGTTACATGAAATAAAATAGCATTAAGGTTGGCCTTTAACCCCCCTTCGCCATTAATGCACACCCCTTTTGAGAAAAATAATAAAGTATAATGGATTCATGCATTTTTTTTTAGCGATATAAATAAAAGCCCTTAAGTATACCAAATCTGCAGTTAATTTTCACAGTTAAAAGTATCTTTCTGACATAGAAATAGGACTTTTTTGATTGATATGACACCTGATAAATAGTTTTTTTTTTTTAAAGAAATAGGGACATCCTTTCTTACAAAAAAGTCATTATGATGTAAAAGTATTTAATTACTTATTAGAGTTTAAAAAAAAACGTAAGATAATTAAGGATATATATACTTATATTTTTGAAATACATAAGTATAATTTTATACTTATATTTGTAAAAAAAAAGTGATCAAAATGCCAATCTCCAAACATTTATTGCTATAGATTCTTTACAGGGTGCTGTACATAACTTTATAATAACATTTGGCCACTGCAAATGGACTTGGTCTTACATTTCTTGCTTTAGTTGGGTAATTGTGGTTTAAATGGGACTTGGCCTTAAATTTACTCAAGCTGATGTATTCCCTAATTACCTTTACATAACTATCACGCAGCTGTATACTTAAGGTAAAGGGCCTTGATGAAAATGCATTGAATGTCCTATTTGTCAAGTACCATCCCCATTCATTGGGACATGTGGTTTCATCTCTTGATGAGACTTCCATTTATCATTTAACAACTCCTCTTTGAAGTTTATAAAACAATTTCTTGAACAATTAAATGTAGTTAGCGAACATCAGAAGCGTGGCCTCAGTTTGATAAAGGTAATATATAGCATTTATAAGACATGGAATTATAATGGTCTTTTCAATTTAGTCATTACTGTAAAACGTCGTTTATTTGAAATATATTTCAGTAAATCCTGTTCAACGGCAAAAAGTTATTTTTTGGTAGTTTATCATTTTTAAGTAGGCTACATATTATTGAATATTTATTATATTATACAAGCAAATCATGGGCAAACACGCCTTTCCAGTGTCGGCTATTAACACAATTCTTTCTTAACGTTGGGGGTTTACTTTACACCAGTGTACACACACACACACACACACACACACACACACACACACACACACACACACACACACACACACACACACACACACACACACACACACACACACACACACACACACACACACACACACACACACACACACACAGTATTGTTTTGAAAAGTATAACAAAATTATAAATATATATCTGATAGATTGATAGAAATACATCATTATACACTCAAGAGCCAAAACATTATGACCACCCCTACATTTTGCAATGAACTCGCCTGGATGACGTGGAAGGCACGCGATGAGGTGGAAGTGGTATTTATCTGGTATTAAGTGGTGTTATTAATCCATGCCAAGGCGGGTTGAAGCTGTGTTCCTCGCCAAAGGTGGGCCAACTCGTTATTGACAGGTGGTCATAATGTTTTGGCTCTTGAGTGAATATTGGATAGAAATGCGTCGATGTGGTCAAAAATCTTGTTGATAAGAAAATGTATTGTTATAAGAGAAAGTGACAGAGTAATAGTAATGAACTACCACTTGAAAAGAATTTATTGAAGTAAGCCTCCATATCAAACAGTTACTTAATAAAGTGTGCTCAAATTTTTTATATTGAATTATTTTTTAAAATGGAACATATTTAAAATACATGTGTAGTTCAATAAATTATATGTATTCTAATCAATATTTAACGCATTTTTATTAATATTGAAATTATTTTGGACTAAAATAATTCTTTTGTTTTCAACCTGCATATATTTAAAATATTTATATGTATTTCTATGTTATGGCATTTTTGTTTTTTCAATTTAAACACTAAAAATACAGAAACAATAGCTTTTTATCATAAAATGTCACAAGGAATCAAATTACAACAGTAAAGCATCGTTTGTTTAGCAAAGTTTTGAAAAATATTGATTTCAACACATAAATTCAAAACAATCCTAAATTTACAACCTATAGCATTTGTACCATTGGCCAAAATTCTTCTTTTTAGAAATATTATATTGGATATAAAACTATTTGTAAGTTGAAACAACATAAATATATTTTATTTATTTATCCTGTGCAGAAACAGCAATGTGTTATTTTTTTTTAAAAACTTGATATCAAAGTATAATAATAAGTATTCAATATATGAAATAAATTTGATTTAAAGGGTAACTCTTTTAAAAATTTAATACGTAAAAAGATTTTAATAATAATAAAAATTATATAAAACATTTAAATGTAGGTTTATATGACTAAGTCTGATACTAATTTAAATTTTTAAATTGATATAATATATATTTGAAAAAAATAGTAAGTGAAAAAAATAGTGAAATAGTAAATTGATTTTCTATAATGAAATAACAGTATTATTCTTTATTAACTTTAGTTTCGATTTGTATAACTTATACACAGCAAATAACTTATTAACTGAAGCGCTTTATTTTCCAAATTAGAAATATTTCTGTATGTGCTAAAATTTCAGATATACATTAAAAATATAGCATCCCCTAATTTATTTTAAATATACGATTAATAAAATTTCTGATGTTTTTGTAATGCAAGTTGTTAGAAGGGAAATAAATTGGCTAAACTCCAAAAGTCTCATCATCAAATTATGCAACATTTCAATTTAAGCTTCAAAATTTTAATAGACTAACATTCCAAACTTCCACAGGCGACGCAACCCAATTAGTTGGTTACATATTTCAGTGGAGAATATTTAATAACTCTGAAGACTTTCGAGAATAATCGCATCTAAGCCAAGTTAATAGATTTCTAACTCAGTAGAGTTAAATGAAGAGAACTGCAGAAATATGAATCTTCTATCGGAAGTCGTGTTGGAATTACAATACGCTGCCCTTTTGGCAATTTATTTGATACATTGCAATTTTCTATATTAAAAGAAATACTGTTTATATTGTACTGAAATATTTTAAAATAACAGACACACACACGTATACACGTCCCACTTTTAAAATAGTGTTAAAAATGAGCGAGTTCCACGAATACAAATTTGAATTGAAGAAAGGGAAATGATATAGCAACAAAAAAAAAAAGTTCCACCGATTTTTCCTATCCAATAGGGTATCACCTTGTCGTGGTGGATGGGCTTTCCACTAACAGGGCCTCAACTGATGAATGACTTGAAAGTAATTTTTTCTGTCAAAAAAACTGAAACACTCAAGCACATTGAACACTACAGTTGATTTAATGTGCAACTCATGTCAAATGTGTTGTCATTTCGAATTAAAATATCACTGGAAGCCGAATTCATTTCTTTTTAGGGCGCTTACAGCGCCCTATATTAATACACTTTGGAACTTGTTTTTTGGTGCTATACCGTTTTCCCCTTCTTTTAGTATCTTCAGTTTAAATTTGAACTCATTGTGACGTGTGGTTCTATTTTTATAGCATTTTTAAGTGGAACTTTAATTATAATTACCATGTATATGTATATATATGTATAAACGAGTTAAAATGAAAAGGCAGATAAAGAATTTAATGAACGGTAAGAGATAATACTGATTTAGAAAGTTCCTATTTTGTCCTGTTTTTATTAATTGTGTCTGTGATTTTTTTTATCACAAATATGTGCTGATCCAAATAGATTTGCTAATAACAATATCTTTTTTTCTAAGTGTGGAAAGAAATATATTTTTTGCAATTCCTTCAGATGAGAATGGACTTTTCGGAATTAGCCTTTTCCAGTGGCTGCAGTGATGATGGCCAACCGTGGGTGTTAAATTAATAGCATTTCATTTAAGGCATCTACATCCAGATTAATATCACATTGCATCTCTAGTAGATAGCGTCTGCATTAGGGTTAATAACAAATTCATTTGCATTCAGCCTAATGACTAGAATCTGCATACAAATAGGCAATCATCTGCGACCAAGGTATTTGCATCCAGATTATTGACAATGACATTTGCATCCAAGATCTACATTTTAGCTAATGACAATGGAATCTGCATCTAAGCTAATGACAATGGAATCTGCATCTAAGCTAATGACAATGGCATCTACATCTAAGCTAATGACAATGGCATCTACATCTAAGCTAATGACAATGGCATCTACATCTAAGCTAACGAAAATGGCATCTGAATATAGGCTAATGACAAATGCAATTGCATCCAGGCTAATGGAAAGGCATGTGTGTCCAAGTAGGTAGCTATTCATGACCAGGTTAAAGACAATGGTATCTGCATCTAGGCTAATGACAATGGCATCTGCATCCAAGTAAGCAGTCATCTGTAATTAGGCTAATGACAATGGCATCTGGATCCAAGTAAGCAGTCATCTGCAACTAAGCTAATGACGAATATAATTACATCCAGGCTAATGGCAAGGCATGTGTGTCCAAGTAGGTAGCTATCTATGACCAGGCTAATGGCAAATGTATTTGCATCTAGGTTAATGACAATGGCATCTGCATATGAGTTCAGGTTAATGACAAAGGCATATGCATCTAGGCTAATGACAATGGCATCTACATCCAAGTTGATAGACATTGCATCTAAGATAATATAAAAAGGATATGCGTCCAGACTAATGACAAGGCCTCTACATTCTATTAAGCATCCATCTGCGTCCAAGATAATGAAGCATCTGCTTTCAAACAGATAGGGATCTGCATCGAAACTAATAGCAAAATCTTACTTGCTAATTTATAATTAATTAGGAGCTTTGAATAAAGTATCAGTGAAAACATTTCATTAAAATTAATTGTTGAAATGTTAATATTTCATTAAAACTTGTCTTTAATAATCTTCAGGTTGACTTTATAAATTATTGCTAATTGATAAGGTGAGCCGCTAGAAAACCAGTATCTTTGTGGGGGGGACATTAAAATAAGGGTATGAAATTATTTCTGATTTTGAAATCATGGAATCATTTATTCAAAATAAACTACAAAATCGTCAGCTTTCGTCAAAAATCGTCTTATCGTTCAACTTATTGTACAACTAATACATACAACTATGGAATATATCCTTTTTAACTATGGAAAATTTATCACATTAATATGTCTTATTTTATTTAAACTGTTACATGCATCTTTAAATAACACTAGTTCCATCAAAATTTGCTGACTGTAATTATTCTTCAAGGTTTTAACAGAATAAATACAGAGAGGACATGTTCCTATGAATAAAGAAAAATAATCGGTATATCTATTTTCCGAAAATGCTTTTCATTGCATATCAAAGTGAGTTTGCATTTTTCCAAAGACATCATTCTCTGAATAAAAGCAACCTTAACAATTAAATGATGTTTCCAGTTAAAAAAGTTCTGATTTTCAAATGTCATGTTTAAAGTAACATTTCCCGAAACAAATTTAAATAATCCTGACATATCGCTTAACATTTTTTGCCAAATGGCATACATGACAGTTTAAAACTTTTCCAGACAAATTAAGACTTTTCAAAAAGAATGTTTTCTGTACATAGAAAAATATTTATACCCCATAATTTTCTATTGAGAAGGATTACCTTTCATATAATAAGTTGTTTTGTGCTAATGACATTTTACAATTTAGTGACCATTTTTTTACGACATTTTGTTCTTCATTTGTGTAGTTTTACTTAAAAGCATTCAGTAGAAAATATAAAATCATGTAATAAAATGAACAATACATTTTATAATTCAATGTATTCACGACACATTTGTTTTAGCAATTTTATTATTATTCGAATATTTCAACTAAAAATTCATATGATTTTTAAAATATATTGTCATTATTATTTCTAAGTGAACTGCATTATTCATGAAGTTTTTATTATATAATTTTTGTATATTTAGTAGATAGCCTCCTTAACATATTAGAATAGCCTTATTCGTGTTACAAGGCAGAGATGCATATATAAAGTATTTAAAAAAAAAAAGCTACAGTAGTTCTAATACAATAGTAATAAAATAGCAATACAATAGTTTAAAATTCATACCGCATAAAAAAAAATAAAGGGTTAAACATATATGGTTACTATTTAGTTATTGTAAATAAAATAATTTTTTTAATGCATAAATTGTTTCAAAGTACGTTTATACAATTTTATTTTAACATTAGATTCATTTACATTCATTTCTTTAGTATCGGCTTTATTTGAAACAAAGTTAAATATTCTTAAAAATGAATTATAGTATTATAGTTTTTTTTTAAATACTTTTTATATATATCTCTTCTATTCAACGCGAATAACGAATATTCTCACATGTAAAGGAGGCCATCAAAATGTAAAAATACAAGAAAGTATTTTATGGAATATCTCCTTTTCAAAAGAATCATCGTTATTATTATTCAGTTTAAAGTTGAACAGTTTTATGACTGCGTGATATTTTATTATTATTGCGAAAACTAGTTTTAGAACTAGTTGTTGCTAAATAAACTTAACTCAAGGAATAATAAAATTTTACAATTCAAGTATTCTATTTTATTTAATGAATAACACACATAAAAAGTTAAAAATATATTTTTTTCTTTCTAATGCAGCTGGCAAACACTTAGACTCTTGGATGCCTTAAGGCAAGTGCTGCACAGACGTTACTCACTTTGCATTACTCAGGGGGTGCGTGTAACTGGAAGATAAGCCATGGACGCGAAATAACAATGCCCCCGCAACGCTCTACGATCCTATTAGATCGGGACCTACGGTTTAAAGTGGATTCCGAACAAACTACAAACATCCATGGCGCCGCCGGGACTCGAACCCAAAACCTGGGGTACCGAACGCCTGGGGTACCTGGGGAGCGCTGGCCAGCGAGTGGCCCCAGAAGTTTGCACCCCAAAGTTAAAAATATTATTTATAGAAAATACAGCATAGTAAAATATATTTATGTAATTATGAGTAATTAATCGGCGAACTTAGTTTTAAATGTTTTCATTTGATTTTTTTGTAAAAATAAATATTGTTGATTACGACATGATCAGTGCAATTATATGGTAACTGCTATAATTAACATCATCGACTGTAAACGACTAGTTGTATTGGAAAAAAATTCGAATAAACAATGCAGTTTCTATGCTGCATTATGGTATGCATATGGTACTTCAGTGGATACCTGGCCACTGTGGCATTTTTGCACTGATCAAGCAGATTGTCTAGCAAAAAGAGGCTCAAAACTACTTCAAACGAGATCCTCGCCACTGTCCCTCCATTCTATAAAACTTTATATCAAACAAATAATGACTAAAAACCACAAGTTACAAATTCAAGATGGGATTAAGTCAAAGCGTTGGAGAGCTGAAGATCTTTTAGCAATACCCAGCAATCCGCGACGGCATGCTGCCGCCCAGTTCCGACTTCTGACTGGCTATGACTGTCTAGCAGAACATCTCCATCGCATTAAAATATTTTCGAATCCTGGCTGCTCCTTATGTGGTTCAACAGACCCAATGAACAGAGACCACCTCCAACGATGTGCGGTACTTGACAGCGACTCGGAGACAGCACTTTACTGGCGTGCGAGAGAACTCTTAAGACAATGACTTCGGTCATCTGTGCATTTTCTGGACATTTATTCTTTTTGTATTTTTTTCCCTTGTTATTTTTGTTATTATTACTATTTTTATTCTTCTTGTACTTGCCTTGCCATTGGAAAAAAAAATGCTGCATTAAAATGGGCGAGTGACTAGCGCTCCGTGCTACAAGTTTCGGGTTCGAATCCCAACAGTGACATGAATGCTTATAGTGATTCGGAATTCCCTTTAAACCGAAGTCCCGGTCTAAAAATGACTGTAGAGCGTTGGGCGTGTAGTGCTGACAACCCTACCCGTAAAAAGATAACATCTGTCTAGAAATCTGCCAGTAGGCAGACGACCTTGGTCCATCATGGCTGTTGCGCCACTGATGATGAAGATTAAAGTGACTATATCTCTATCGATACTTAGGCACAAATTTATTGCAAAAGTATTACGAATTTAAGAATGAACTGCAAAATGGATGTTAAAATTGCAGAAATTAAAAATGCCAAAACAGATTTAAAAAAATCACAAATTAATTGGAAAAAATAAATATTTGCGCCTTGTATGATTTACTTAAATTGTATATGAGTTTCTGTGGTCTTATTTAATAATTCAATTTAATTAAAATACAATCTTCTTAAAATTATTTTCGAGACATTATTTATAGACAGTATTCTACACTTAAGCAGTTAGATAATTTCAGAAATATAAGTTATATAATTTCTAGTTAGCCCATAAATATATATTAATGGATATAAATATATACCCATAAATATACATTTTATCCATAAAATATATATTTATGGATAAAATTGCAGTAAAACTCAATTACATTCAATTTTATACACAGGTCTACTGAAAATAAGATTTGAAAGCTTATATATTAATATTCCTATGTTTAAAAAGATTATTTAATCACTTTCGTTTAAATACTAAATTTAAAAATATATAAAAAATAATAGAATGTTAAAATTAATAAAACAATCATAATAAATTATTGTACATAAATTAGGATGTGGAGGATTTTGTGATTTAACAACAATCCAAAATATATCCCATAATTCGTATCGGCTTTGGATGTGTCTTTTAGCAGAAAAATAAAATAATGATGATAAGAAATTGTGTAGCAGTATGTTTTTCAGTATTTAATGATGGTTAAAAATGCATGTCCCAATTTTTGCAATAAGTTTATTAATGAAACAATACTGTAACAGTAGGTATAATGGGGTGCAATGTAGACCTACCTCCTAGTGGTGCACCCTGGACAAAGTTCTATACGGCTAAGTGGTCTACAGTTTTCCGCATGATTGCCCTGTTGGCCTGTGTGTATTGCAATGAAATGCTGATGAACTTGTCTCAATAAAAAAAAAAACTGTTCCAATGAACATCTACATCGCATTGGGAATTTCGACCATCTAAACTGCCCTCTTTGTGATTTGGCAGAACTAACGAATCGAACTCATCTCCACCGTTGCTTGGCACTTCATGGCGAATCCAAGACGGCGAGATACTGGCAAGTTAGATAACTCTTAAGGCAATGACTTTGGTCAACTTGTTGAACTCTTTCGCGTGCATTTTCTTCTTATTTTGTATTGCCTTGCCATTGGAAAAGGGACAGAATAGAAAAAGTCCCACATAGAAAATACGTAAATCAAAACCTCACGATGTAGGTAGAAATTGGCTTTTCAAGGGCAAATTGAATGGACACATTGGAACATTTTTAAATGCTTTATTTGCTTATATAGAGTATTATTAATTTATTTGTTTATGTAGATAATTATTTATTTATTTGTTTATATAGATAATTATTATTGATTTGGTTACATAGATATATTTTAGACTAATAATCGTAATCAAATGAGCTGTTTTTTCTGTAGTTCAAAATCACTATCGTCACTTAAAGATGCTACATTGCATTTAATAAATTTCGTGTTAATGGGATTATATAATAACGGGATTTGGTTTAGTTTAGTTTAGTTTATCGCTCTACTGTTATCTTATGCACACGAGGGCTAAACAGACCAGGACCTACAGTTTAAAGTCAATTACGAACCACTCACAAGCATCCATGTCCCTCCAGGATACGAACCTGAACTCTGGGATACCAATGGCCTGAGCGCTAGCCACTTAGCCACGAGGCTGCATAAGAACGGGGAGTGAACTTCTGTTGGATTTTTTTAAATTTACATGATATTTTGTTTTGACATGCTATTTTTTTTAAATTTACATGTTATTTTGTTTTAATGATGTGCTATTTGATGAAGTTTTTTAATATACCACACACACACACACACACACACACAAAAAAAAAACACACAAAAAAACCACCCCACAAAAACAGATTTTAGTGTATAGATATAAATTACTTGCAAAAATTATTTAAATTAATTCGTTGATGAAGGCCGTTAGCAGAAACAGAAATTATACAACTATAAGGGAAATACTCATTCAAGATTTTAATTTAAAAGCAAACTGGAAAACATTCACTTTAGATAGTAATCCTTAAAAAATACTACCAGTTGTCGAAAACAAAAGAATCTGGCATCAATCGTGTTTTGAAAGAAAACAACGCATCTAAAGAGATTTTCTTAAGAAAAAAAAAAAGATTTCAGAAGAAGGAAAGAACCAGAACAGAAGAGCAATTTTTTTTGCTTCAGGCTGGATGTCCAAAATAGAGACATCTCTAAAGTGCCTCTCAGATGAAAACAATGAAAAGAGGATAAATTATGGAAATATACAGAACAAAAAGAGTAAAGAACCTCAAACATATCTTCGCTTTGCTTCTTTCTTTATTTATTTATTAAATGTTTCAAAGGAAATCGACAAAGTTAAAAACTCAACTGGGGAACGAATGCTTTCAACTTACTTTCTCCTAAAAATGATGGCTTGAAATTTTAGGGCGTACTTGAATTTTTTAAGATGCTGCTTCCCAGAAAGAAATAGGTTAAAATATATTTCCCAAAGATAAGGAAATTAATATTTAACTACTTTTTCGATTTCTTCAGAAGCAGTGTTTGATTGAAATTGCAAATAGATGACAATTATTTAATAAAAAGGAAATATATATGTGGATATTACTTTTCTCCAAATGATATTTTTATGAACAATTGATGTTCGTTCTTTTAAATTGTTTTTTTTAACTTAGTAAGGAATTGTTTATCAAATAACTAACCAGAAATAAAGCAAACATTTGATGTAATATCATTTAAATTGTTCAGTAAAAATATTGGAGAATGCATTTGGGTTTTCACTTATGTATGAATATTGGTTTTATCGTTGTTATAAAGCCAGCAATTATCACAAAAGGGATGAATAAAGATTAATTAGAACTTTGAAACTGAATTGGTTGATAAATCACTTTAAAGATGAGATCAAAATATTATGATAGAGCATAGTGTTTATATCTAAGGTGCAACTAGCATTGTATAAAACAAATGATAATTACTTACAGTTTATCTTTTCTCGTTGTCAAAGTTTGTTTACAATGGTTTTCGAAGGGAGGTACGTAAAGTGATAATTAAGTTATTAATTATCACTTTATTATATATATATATAATTCTCTTCATTTTTTGAAACCGGATGCTGTTCATAAAAGAAAATAATAAATCATATATTGTAAAGTTAATAAAAATTACAGATTGTTGACATAAGTCTCTTTCTAAATTGCTTTCTAAAATTAAAACGTTTTAATGTATTGAGTAGTTGGTTAATCGTTAAAATATTAGTTTACTTCATATAAGAACTATAAAGCAATTTTATAGTTGCATCCTAAACCTATTTGATTTACAAAAAATATCACCATAATTTAATAAAAAAATATAGTGATAAAATATATGGGTATATATTAAAAATTTTTAATTTAACGAAGGAAAACATTTATATGAATAAAATAACACAAGCATAACGTAAACGGAGAAAATGAACATAAACAATACTTTATTCAATTAGATAAATAGAACTTGATATAAAATTTTTTTTTTATATTATTTATTTAATGAAAAATATCTTGATTAAACTTTTTTTTTGGTCAAGAAAATGTATTTTAAAAACAGAATTGCGTCTGCCAATAGATTCAATAGATCCTTTTTGGGATAAGAAATCTGTTTAAATCACAGTTCATAGGCAGCAAAAACTAAATTGTTGTTCTATAAAACCCTTATTAGACCTTTTTTGGTCTATGGCTCTGAAACATGGACTTTGGCAAGATCTGATGACGCCCAAGAGCGGAAGATTTTAAGAGCTGTTCTTGGAAATGTTGAGGAAAGTGATTGTTGGAGAACACGGTACAACGCAGAAATATATAAATGCCATAAAGACTAGATATAATAAAGTTCATTAAGATTAATGGGTTCAACTGGGCTGCTCATCTATTTTGAATGAATGATTTAAACCCTATAAAAGGGCTCGTTTTGACAAAACCACAGGGTCAAAGGACGACCCAAGTTGCGACGAATAGACTCAGTTGAAAAGATTTTGCTGTGCTAAAGGTTAAGAATTGGTGGACCCTTGCCACCCAGAGGAATGCATGGAAATCTCTTCAAAATAAAGCCTTGGCCCACTCTGGTTGTCGTGCTATTGATAATGATGATGATTTAAAATGTACAAAAATAATTTAATTTATATAAAGTAGCAATAATTTTAGATATTTAAAATTCATTCAAATTAAATGGTGTGACTGCATGAAACCATTACATTCAATACAAATTGCAAATGTGAATAATCAGAAAATAACTTTTATTTCCATCACAAAAAAATTCTGAATGTTTTGATTAATGAGTATTTTATATTTTTTTTTTAAAATCGGATCCAAGCGCCAACTCCTTTTAATCAAAGCCATTATTATCAGAAAAGCTGCCAAATGTAACCATGGGATTTTAATTAGGAGCAGAATATTGGAGTAATTAATATTTATTAATATTGATGTCACGGCACATAAAAAAAAAAAAAAAAAGATTTTTTTTCTTAAGTTTCAAAGGATAAAAACGAGTGATGTATCCATTTCTCAATGAATCAAATTATCAGATAAGCTTTTTTCTTCTTCATATTGGAACGCATTATCATCAATTAAAAAGATGGTTTTTTTTTTACCAATCCGTAATAAATAATTGATTTGTGAATTAGGAGCAAAGAATACATTACAGTGTATTGATCGATCACCTCTCATATAGGTTTTTTTATTTGAATTATTTGACCAAACCAAGTTGTTACAAAACAATTTTTTTTTTATTGAGCCATTTTTATTTACTTCTCCACTTAAATATGCAATACAATTGAAGAAATTACATATAAGAGAAAATGAATTGCATATTTAAAAATTGTTGATTTTCAGATATTACTGCTTTTCAGAGTAGTGATTTCAAAAACGGTCGTATAAGAGATCAAGTCTTTATATTAATAAAATAATAAATCTAATAAAAGATTAAATTTTATTAAGATAAAAGAATAAATTCTAATAAAAGATAGGGTTGTAAAAAAAATTCTTGGATTTAGATTCTTATGCAGTAGAACATTCGCAAATATTGTAGAGCGTAAATTCAAAAAGCGATATTAATCTGTTTGATAAAAAGCAATAATATATAAACTTTAATAAGCATTAAATCATCGTCATCCTCATCAATGGCACAACAATCCCATGGTGGACAAAGGCCGTCTGCCTACTGGCAGATTTCGTGACGAGAGATTGGGTTGTCAACCCTATGCGAAACGCTCTACAGCCGTAATAGACCGGAGCTACGGTATAAAATGGATTCCAAACCATTACAAGCATCCAAGCGCCAGTCACTCGCCCATCAGGCCCCTTAAGCTTTAAATAAGTAATTAAAATATAAATATATTTATAATTTTTAATTATAAACTTCATTACGTTTGCTTCATTTAATTTTCGAGTATTCTTTTAAAAAAATTTTTTTTTTTTATCTCTTTCACTAAGCTGTGCGAATAAGTTATCGACGGGCGACAAAAATGAATATTGCATTTTTAAAGAACTTTTTGTGGTAGAAATCCCACATTATGAGAAAAACCTGCATAACATTTGCAGTCAAGTGTCCTCATTTCTGTTTTCAGATTCGAGTTCCTGTTTTCCAATGTGTGTGTCTTTATACCTGCTGCCATTGTCGAAATTTTAAATCAAATTTGTGCTTGATTCAACATATTAGAATGTTTCTTCCTCGAGCTCTCTGCTTTAAGATCCTCATCTTCAAGTATACTTCAAGTCCATGTCTGAAAGGATTATTAATTAGATTTTGATCAATAATTTAAACCATGTTAATACACACGACGCCAAATGTACTCTGCTTTACCTCATTTTTTATACTGCGTAGTATGTTATTCTTAAATTACGTTTTTCATACAAGCAAATTCCTGTGGCTGCGATCATTTATTGATTCAATTTATTAAATTTTGCTAATTTCCCAAGAACTTTGAACAAGTGAACTTATGACCAAAAGTATATAATTATCTTGAATAACTTAATATTTCTAATCATCCATATCTATCGAATTTATAAATAACCTGAAAAATATACAATAAATCCTATGCATCAAATAATCATATCAATTATATGCATCAATCAATTATATGCATCAATCAATCATATGTCTAATCCTCAATCAATCATATGCATCAACTAATCCTCAATCAAACATATGCATCAATAATTCAATCATATACGCCAAAATCAATCAATCAATCATATACGTCAATTAACGATACCAATCAATCATATACGTCAATTAACGATACCAATCAATCATATACGTCAATTAATGATACCAATCATCAATCAATTAACGATACCAATCAATCATATACGTCATTAACGATACCAATCAATTGATTAACAATATATATCAATTAACGATACCAAATCATATACGTCAATTAACGCCAATCAATCATATACGAAACGATCAATCAATCATATACGTCAATTAACGATACCAATCAATCATATACGTCAATTAACGATCCAATCAATCATATACGTCAATTAACGATACCAATCAATCATATATCGTCAATTAACGATACCAATCAATCATATACGTCGATTAACGATCCAATCAATCATATACTTCAATTAATACCAATCATCATATACGTCAATTAATCATATCAATCATATACGTCAATTAATCATATAATCAATCATATACGTCAATCATACCAATCAATCATATACGTCAATTAACGATAATCATCAATCATATACATCATATACGTCAATCATCAATCATATACATCAATTAATCATAATCATATACATCAATTAATCATCAATCATATACATCAATTAATCAATCAATCATATGAGCCAATCATAATCAATCATAAATCTCAATTAATCCAGTCATGAGTTAATTAATCATAATCAAATCATATCAATCAATCATATACATCAATTAATCCTCAATCATATACAGTCAAATCATAATCATATCAATCAATTTCATCAATAAAAAGGTCATACTGATGCGAATTATTCCCATAATCAACAACAAATCATCAATCATATACATCAAAAAAATAGTATATCACTTCATCAATCATATATTAACTCATTTCTTTCTGGAAATATACATCAAATCATCAATCATATCCAATTAATCTTTTGACAAATAAAGATTTAATCATAATCATTAGCGAATCATGGGAAAAAATCAAGTCCCGGTTGGAATAGTAGTCATAGAATCAAGATATCAATCAATTTATCAATAAAAAGGTATTGATGCGAAACCTACAACAACAAATAGATTAAAAAAATAGTTTACTTCATGTGCTCATTTCTTTCTGGAAAAAAAATCTCTTCCCATTTCACTAAAGATTTACAGTGGACATTAGCGACATGGGGAAAAATCAAGTTTTGGAATAGTAGCTATTTTCAATCTATAGAGTAAGGATTTAAACACGAACAATAGATTATGTTAATTCGCTCAGTTTAAAAAAATTCTTTTCTATTTCACATTTCTTCTATTCTTTTTTTTCTATTTTCAAATCAGCGCGCACATTTAACTGATCGTAACAATGTAGTCCTGATATGCTCAGTTTAAATATTTTTCACTTTTCTGTTTCAAAGTAACTATCATCAAAAATGTATTTCTGACATGCTCAGTATGAACATTTTTTACTGTACATCCTGTACGATTAAGTTGAACCGAATCTGGATTCGATCAAATTTTAAAAAGAGACAGGTTCTTGTATATTTTTTTCGAATCACTGATGAATTTTTTCGTCCTTCTTTCACCAGTATGTGTCAAAATCTGATGATGCTGGATGGACAATACAAAACTGGTTTTATGGTAATTGAATACTCAGAAATGTCAAAGCAATTACGAAATATTTCTACAAATATTTCTGAATAAAATGAGAAACAAAAAAACAATAAGAAATGCTCAAAAATTTGATGGTCTTGTTTTGTCGCTCTACGGCCATCTTGTGCCACTTTAGGCTAAACAGACCGGGACCTACAGCTTAACGTGGATTCCGAACCACTGACAAACATCCATGCCACCGTCAGGATTCGAACCTGAAGTCTGTGGTATCAAATGTCAGAGCGCTAGCCAATTGGCCATTATGCCACATAAATTTGATGAGAAGGAGTGCCTTTCAGAATATAACACTCGTATCATAAATTAAGTAACTCATAGAGTGATTGGGTTCAGTTGAACAGTCCATAGATTTATTATGCCCATGTCTCGTCTACGGTATCTATTGATGCAACATTCTTGTCAGAAGTTAAACAGAGATCTTACAATTTCTAAGGCACTAACCATTAGCCCAATCAGCCACAAACAAAATATATAACGTACTAAATTTTAGTTGGTTCAAATAGGTTATTGTCATTACATTTGCATCATGTTTCAGAGGAAAAATCTTATTTTTCATAATATCAACTACAATTGAATGTATAATTTAGTTTTTAAACGGCTGTCCTGTTTTAACTGTAAAGTTTGTAAATCAAAATAAAATTATAAATCTTCTCTCGCAGTATCGAACTTTTGGATAAGTATCTTGTAAAAGTAAGTGAAATGTAGAATTTTAAGATGGATAACTGTTGCTTGAGGTGTGGCAAATGTTTCGGCAAATTTTTAACTTTTATGAAACATTCATGCATTTTAACTAAAGAACAGGAGGACAACTTAAATGCACAAATTCTTGAAGAAACGTGTAAAAAGCAATATGAAAAAAAAATCTTCGTGGTTCACGGATTGAATTGTCTAGTATAAGCTCGAAGTTTTCTGGTAGTCATAGTCAGCAAATGGTCTCTTCAAATATATCTGAAAAGAGAAGTAAAATGAATATTTGTCCAGAAGCACATCCTGAACGATTATCTAAATTTACAAAAAATATTAATAATGTCTCAGAGCATGGTGTTTTCCTTCCAGATTGCTCTTCAAAAATTGATGTTGATTACAGTGCTTTGGACAATGTCGGTTTAAATGCTTGTATATTTTGTGATAAATGCGGAGAAGCATTATCCGATAAAAGCGAATATGAAAGGCATTTTTGCATGTCATATGAACGAAAAATTGTCCAAATTGGAAGAAAGATCACAGCCTGATAACTTTTTCTTTGAATTCCCTTCAGAAGAAATCGGTACAGATCATAGGGATGGTAATTTAGATGCATACATATCTGCATATCTTAAATACGAAAAAGAACACATTTACAATAACGAGTTCAATCTGAATGCATTACTTAAGGGCTGTCAATGCAAATGTGTAATATGCAAAAAAAAATATACATTAGACCTGAAATATATGTGATAATTCCTGATGACAAAAACCTTTTTTGTTGTAGAACTTGTGGAGAAGACTAATAATATAATAAGAAATAAATTCGAAGGCTCAGAGTATTTTAGAAACAAATGTTAATTCACTTACGCAAATTGCATATTAGAATAAATTGAGATGGATTTCAGCATTTAGTAAGAAAAATTAGGATATTTGGTCTTCAAAATAACGAGAGATAACAGATTTTCGAATATTTCTCAGCATTTATCTCAATAGTTGTTTCTCTGTAACTGCTTGAAGGTATTTTAGAATGAAATAAATCGCATTTTAATTTGAATAAAATTTTTTTGAAATAAATTTTGAATTTTCTTGTTTATATTCAAATTTTTTGATTGTTTGCAGATAAATAGTACTGTTTAAAAACTATTACATTTTAAAATGTTTTCTAATTCGAGGGAGTTTTTCTATGTTGATCAAAGGAATTTTTGTCGAACAATTCTGGGATCTGAGATCTCACTAATTTGCCAATCATACAACTGTGACCAAAAGTAAGACCAATTTTCAAATTAAATTTTCCGGGGCTATGGAATTTCAATTTTTTTTTTTCAGATTGCTGGCACTGTCCTTGACATCTATGTGAAAATTCGCGTCTAAATATTCAGTAGTGTTTGAGTTACGCTTGGCTCTGAAAGACGCTAAAACTGATTTCGGCGATTTTTGAAATGTCTGAATTCATTGAGCAAAGAACTTTCATTCAATTTTTGCTTGCGGAAACGTATAAAATGTTGCAGAAGGCATTCGGTGAGCACACTATATCGGAAAGAAATGCTTGCAAGTGGTATAAACAGTTCAAAGAAGCCCTCTGGTCAACCCTCCACCTCAACCGACGAAGCTCATGTCCGAAAAATTAAAGATTTGGTGCTTGCAAACCGTTGATTTACAATTAGAGACCTAGCTGATGATGTTGGAATTTCAAAAGGATCGGTCAATTCCATTTTAAAAGTGTTTTGAGCTCAAATGCGTCAAATCTCGATTGGTGCCGAAAACACTGAATTTTTTGGAAAAACATCATCGCTTTTAAGTGTGTGAAAACAATGCATTCTGACTATCAGACCAAGTTGAAATGCATCATAACTGGATATGAGACTCAGATTTATGCTTACGACCCGGAAATAACCGATCAATCGAGCGAATATCGTGACAAAGCTGAAGCAAAACCGAAAATAGCACGCCAAAGTCGCTCAAAAATCAATGTCATGTTGACTGTTTTCTTCGATTATCGTGGTGTGGAATGGTTATGAATTATGTTGGTATGGTTATGAATTCCTTCCGCCGGGCCATACTGTCAACAAGGAATATTGTTTGAGTGTTATGCGTCTTTTGCGTGAAGATATTCACGAAAAAGAGGCCACATTTATGGAAATACAACTCTTGGTTTTTGCATCACGATAATACGCCAGCTCACACTGCCTTAATTCTTCGGGACTTTTTCGCCAAAAATTAAACCCATATCGTTCCACAACCACCGTATTCACCTGAATTAGCACCGTGCGACTTCTGGCTATTGCCTAAACTTTTGAGTTGATTGACGATTCAATGTGAATCGCCGCGCGCTAGAAGGCCATCCCGGCCAATGACTTCTTAGCATGCATTGAGGATTGGAAAAAGCGTTGGCATAAGCGCATTGTGTCCGGAGGATTGCTTTGAAGGCGTTGAAATAAATTTGAAAGAATAAATAAAAAGTTTTTGAAAAAAATAAAAATTGATCTTACTTTTGGGGCACAGTAGTATGCTTGATAAAGGATATTGGGTGAGTCCATTGTGCTTCTGGTCGGACATTGCTTTGGATATCAGCAATGAACTGTAAATCGTCGAAGAAGTGCCGCTCAATCACATGCAGGCGACGATCTAATTGTTAAGTAATATGTTAACAGTTGTATACTATTATATATAAATAATATCCAATTAGTACAATATATAACTATTTTATAGTATGTAGTAATTTATAGTTAAGTTTTACAAGATGATGATACTTGATGGTTGGTGATTTGGTTTGGTTTGGATGTTCAACGGTCATTTTTGCAAGATAGTGTATATTCAGATAATATATGTAGACTACTGTTTCCAAAGAGTAAGACCAATTATTTTTTTTTTTCAAAAACTCTTTATTTATTCGTCCAAATTTATTCATCGCCTTCAAGGTAATCCCTCCGGACACAATGTAATTATGCCAACTTTTTACCAATTCTCAATGCGTACTAAAAAGTCATTAGCAGGGCGAGCGGCGATTCACGTTGAATCTGTTCAATCGACTCAAAACGGTGTTCCCGGAATGGTCTTTTGAGTTTAGGGAATAACCAGAAGTCGCACGGTGTGAATACGGTGATTGTGGAACTATATGGGTTTCCTTTTTGGCGAAAATATTATTGGTACCAATCTCGATTTGACGCGTTGGAGGTCCAAAATGCAATTGACCGATCCCTTTTGAAATTCAACAATATCAGCAGCAAGGTCTCTAATTGGAAATCGACGGTTTTCAAGCAAAATCTTTAATTTTTGGACGGACCAATCGACCAGAGCTTTTCGTCTTCAATGCGTTCTCTGCCTTCTTTGAGCTATTTATACCACTTCTAAACATTTCTTTCCGATATAGGAATGCTCACCGATTGCCTTCTGCAACTTTCTGTATGTTTCCGCAAACAAAATTTAAAAACAAGTTCTTTGCTCAATTAATTCCGACATTTCAAATATCGTCGAAATAACTTTTAGTGTCTCAGAAAGTCAAGCGTATCTCTAACACTAATGGTATTTTTGACGTCAAATTTCCCACAGATGTCAAGGACAGTACCAGCAACCGAAAAAAAAAAAATGAAATTCCATAAGCCATGGGAATTTTAAATTGAAAAGTGGTCTTACTTTTGGATTCTGTAGTATATAGCTGATAGTTTTCGGAACGACTACTCGCTAGTAACTGTGTATTTTACGTATATTATATAAAAGTATATTTAGTAGTAATAGTATTTATAGTAGTAGTATTTGTACTCGTATGTATGCGTATAAAACAATTATGATTATAAAAGAACAAATTGCTTTTTTTCGAATCCTATTTGGTCCAAAACTACTGTAAAATTAAGAAATGAATATTAAGAATAACTAAATTTCATGAATATATGGATAGTCATCTTTTTTTTTAAAACATTTTTCTACAAAGCAATTGTTCCTTTAATGAAAGGGAAATAAAAGGCAATTGCTGTTCCCTCAAGAGAGCGGAGGCAATAAAAAAATCTTCTGGGAGGCACTTAAGATGTATTCATATACAGAAATAACATTACATTTTTCGTCGTCAAGAATAAAACACAATGGAATCAAAGTTGCTTTGTAGATGCATTTCTTGCAACAAGACAAGAAATATCCGTTCCTGGTATGTAAAACAAACAGAAAAAAATGCACTTTGAAAGGAGTGAAAGATAATTCTTTTTTTACAATACAATCTCAGACAATTACTTGCCTGAAATATTTCCCTTTGTGCATCATAAATATATTGATGGTACGACATCTTTCTGTATGTAAGAATTCAGAACAAAATAAAACACAGATGGAAAAGCATAAAATAGTTCTCTGAAGGTTTTCTCTGGAGGAACCACGAAATATTCTATGTTTGATATACTAACAGTTTATAAATTGGAGTAATGATTTATAAAGGCAAATGCTTCCCTTAAATTTGTAAGAATATAAACATATAATATCCACTTTTTAAAAAGAGCATTATAATTCTGTATAATGATTTTATAATTTTTTTAATACAGTAAGAAGTGAGAGATTTAAAAAAACCCCGCAAAATCCTTTTCTTAAGGCATTCTATTGTGACATTTTTATGCATCAATAGATTTATTTTAATAATTTAAGTTGTCAACATTAATGAATGTTTCATTGTCCTTTAAAAATATATAAATAACATTGAAAAACATATCAAAATTTTATGTATAAATAAAACATCGAAATTCATTGAAAGTTAAATAAATTATATCGGATTAAAATTTACCTGTAAAATAGCATAAATTTTAAAATTATTTTAAAAAATTATTATTTTATTGATCACTTATAATATTTAGAATTAAAATGAATTGGTGTTTATTAAATATTCTATTTCTTCATTTTTTTTTTTTATTTGATTCGATTTGAGTTGTTTGATTTGAACTTAAATTTTTTTTAGCTTGATCGAATACTTTGAAGAATAAGAGATGGCAATTTTGAAAATAAAATTCCAATAGAAAAAAAAGAAAAGGGGAACATCTGGATTCTGATATCTTGAGATGCTGAAAAAAACCTGGAAGCTACACTAGTTATTCTTTTTAAACAGAAACATTCAAACAAGAATGTAAATTTGAGCAATTTTTATACTAACTATGTTCAAAAATTATTATATTTGAATTAATCAGTGTAATAACCTGAGAAAACTCTGAATGTATGTAAAACTGAGTTAGATGAATTATAGATATAAAATTAAAGCTCACTTGAAAAAAAAGTTATCTTGAGGCTTAACCGTCTTCAACCCTCGTGGTTCTTCGCAAAAGTGAAGTTGCATATTACCCATAGCCATGGATTAGTCGCCTGCGATGGGGTCTCTTGGACCTGGTGGAGGCTTTCCTGCACCAGGGGGATTAGTAACACAGAATTAAAATGAAATAATTTTATAAAACATTATATTTCTTCCCTCTTATACACAATTTATATTTCTTTTTTATTATACTAAAAATAATGCACAACTTTTGAGCTTAACAGTATGATCTGCAGAAAATGGTAGGTAGTCTCCGTTGCTTTTCGAGCTTCACTATATTATTAGGTTTCTTGTACTATCTTTTTAATGGAAGATTTTTCATTCATTTTTATTAACTTTCTAAAAATGCTAATTTAAGTAATTTTTTTAATGCTAAATATATTCAGTTTTTAAAATTTGAATTAATCGATGTAATAACGTACGAAAACTCTGCATGTAAGATAAAACTGAGTTATATGAACTACAGATATAAAATAAAATCTCAAGTAAAAACCAGTCATTTCGCCAATTTTTTAAGCCACTATTCAAGGGACTGCTCGATTAAAACCACGAGTGCTTCCTATCAAAGGTGCGAGATTCGTTGTCTCATTATAATAGTGGAAGCTTGCTCCATAATTGTAAACAGAAATGACAACGGACGATATAAACCAATACGTTTGGAGAATTTCATTAATTTAACAGAATATTTGGGAACGTGGCGTCGATGAACAGGGTATGAAGATGTCAGTTTTATTGAGGGGTCATCTGTCTCCATTAAGTACTTTCTGAATCTCATGGAATTCTGCAATAATTAGAATTCCCGGCCATCTCATTACACAGACAATGGATCGATTTGCATCAGAATAGCCCCAACCTTCGTTTCGTACATTTCGATTACTGAAAGTATCCACAGATTACATTAAATCACAATTGAAGAAATGGTGCAATTTGCATTTTGCAAGTTTCGTCTAATTGAAACGTCTAGTATGAAAATATAAATGAAATGAATACTTTTAAGTATCACATACTGATAATTTCTATTTGTAATTCAAGTAACTTTTTTCTATAATTTTAGCATAAAGTTTAAGTATTTTATAAATTTTAATTTTTTTCCATTACTGGGCTTAACAGAACAAAAGTAAATATAGGTGTTGAAGTCTAGTTAAAAACAAAACTAGTGCCCTATGTAATTATTTGTCTCATTTTAATAAAATAATTTTAATTAATTAAATTTCCAACAATTAAAGGTTTTTATTAATTAAGGTTTTATAAATTATTGAAAATATATATATTGGTTATAATTATTTGATACTGTGTAATTAGCCTGAAAATATTTAAGATGACATTCTAATAAATATTTCTAACCACTTAGTATATACGATTAAATACACAGTATTTAAATAAGTTAATAAAACATAAGTTTTGTCAATGTTTTCCCTCTACATAATTTCACAAATGAAAGATATTTTAAGGAAAAAAATTAAATTTTGAATTAAAGATATTTTAATGTTGGATTAAAACAAAAATATAAATCAAATCATTTCCTAGTTTTAAGAGAATGTCTTCACCTAAAAGTGACATTTTGTAAATATTAAGAGAATAATCATTCTAAAAAATTAAAATGAGAAATAATTAAACTTGTTTAATCATTGTTAAGTTCAATTAATAAGTGATCATTTTTATTTGAAAATAGTATTGAAAGATAAAAATTAGTTAACTTAAAAATTTTTAAAAATATAACGCATGCTTTTGTTTATTGTGAATATAACAGCATAATAATAATTAGAATATAGATAAATTAGGTACAATAGTTTTTACGATCATGTTTCTTTTTAATACTTTCAGTTATATTTACAACAATATTTATACTTCAAATTCATAATGTTTTTATTCATCTTTTTAATAACCGAAAACGAAAACTAAGTGCTTTTATTATATGTAAATGAAACTTTAGTCTGAAGATATTCAACTTACTTTTTAAATGAACCCATGTGTTTTAATTCAATGATATTATTAAAATAATTGTTCAATCAATGTTCAATGTTGTTAAATAATTGTTCAATATTTCCAACATTTAT